>BDUI01005102.1:63254-74702 GCA_002335545.1 Apodemus speciosus
AGAGAGCAACTCTGAATCATGAAAGCCTTTATAAATGATGAATCTGGTCATGGGAAACTATTCATTTGGTTCATTTGGTTGTCAAGACATTGTAACAAGAGAGACTCCGGGAGTGGAAGCCAGTTCCCTGTGATGGATTAGACACATCTTAATCAAGTCGCCTGACTAGGAATGTTCCTAAGGATGTCAGTGGATCACTGTGAGGTAGTCTTCTGAGTGTACTTGGAGGACGCTCTTTTCGGTAGTCACTTAGATGGAAAGAAGACTTTTAGATYACAGTCTGAAAACGAGTGTGAATTCTAACAACCGACACGATGGTCCAAGAAACCCAGGCAACAATCATTTTTGAACTTTTTCAAGAGGATTTTTTGGTTAAACTAAAAATAATTGCCACGTTGAAAGCTCTTACAGCACTCAGCCTGCCTGCCACTCTGCTGGGTATCTCCTGTGTAGAAGCATCCCACTGAGAGGCAGGACCACACCATCTACAAGAGCAACATCTCCGCTTGCAACTCTGCCAGCTATTCTCCCACCTTCCCTGGGGTTATGGGTTCCATGCTCTCAAATCCAAGGCCAGATGAGGCCCGGGCTGCCTGCATATGTTTAGGGTCAGGCAGGCTGCTTAAAGCATCTTAGGTCCATTGTAAACCAAATGACACAGGAGGATCCAACAAGGCCATGTCTCAGGCAGGAGGGCAAGTAGACCTCTGTTAAAGTCAAAAGGCTAACATTACCCAGAGGTATCCACAGCTTTTCCCCAATGGACAGATGTGTCCCTAGGTATTTAAATTCTTCCATGACTATCATACCAAAGGCAAAAAATCATCCCTTCTCTTCATAGTAATAAAGAAGAAGGCTTTTTTCTGCTTATTATACTGAGAAATTAAAGCTACTGCATTCTTCTCCTTAACATACAATTAATGTAGAAAGAAGTCACAAATTACAGATAAATAAAAAGAAGGAAAAATTCTAAATACTCACAATTCCAAAGATAATCACTGCTGAACAGAAACAGCTGCTGGATCATTTTTTCCTTAATACTAAGAAGCTGGAAACCAGACTTCAATCTCTATTTTCCCCAGGAGCCAGGGGATAAGACTCTGGCCTGGACAAGAAGACATGAGACACAGATACAGACAGACACAGAAACACACACACACACACACACACACACACACACACACACACACACACACACACACACACCACACCCGATTCTTAGCAAACAGATGTACATTATTCAGCACAGATACCAAGGTTTGTTCTAATCTAGTACCCTGATCCAGGATTCAGACTTCACTTAGTATGGAAGGAAACTGCTAGTGTGGGAACTGTAAGTATAACTACAGGTACCACAGACTGAAGGCTTGGGTGTCTCAGATAAAACACATCCAAAAAATCAGATTTCATTAATTGTCAACTTTCCACTTTCTGGGCAAGAAGAGACAGCTAAAACACGAACAATTTAAGACCGCCGAGATTTGCTCTGAATTGCCTATTTGTGTATCAGTCACACACTCACCAGGGCTGTGGTAACTTAATCATTTCAAACTACTAGTGGAGCTGCTTGGTGGAAAGGAGCCTCGCTTTCTTCACCTGCTCCACCGCCCACCTTCTCTGCAATCCCAGCCATGGTATCAACCTCCACGTGACCCGTCCTATCCGTCTTCAGTGAGTCAGACATTCATTCAGGTTTTCTGACCTTTGGCAATACCCCGGTTCCAGGAGGTGATTCATTTGGGGTATTTGGGTAAAAAGATGTTTCCGAGCTATAGGCTGTCCAGAGGAAGTAAACAGATAACCGATGTTGTGCAGACACACTCTGTTGTGCTCGACTGAGTCAATAAGAATGGAAGCAAAACCTGCTGCTCCTGAGACAGTCACATCATTTGGAAGTTAGATTCAAAAGTGTAGGCATAAACTCATAAGTAACCCGGTTAAAGTTTATATACATTAGAACCTATGTTATCCAGCTCCAAGACCAATGTTTCCCATAATTCTGTTCTCAGTAAAGGCCCACACTTCCCGTCCTCTTCCTCCTACTCCTTCGTCGCTCTTCTTTTATCGCTCCTCCATCATCTCGTCTACTCATTAATCAATCCATATATATCCATCAACTCACCATCGATCTAACAATACAGAGTAATAACTGACTGTGTGCTAGGCATGGTTTTAAGTTTCTGGGCATTAGATAAAAGTCTGCCTTCATTATAAGGCAGAGAGTCTCTATACCCTTGTGGAGCTTCAAGCTAAGAGAAGATAGATAACAGGGAAGTAAATGGGGAGAAACTTTCCTTTGTTAGCTTGTGATAATGTCATAGCAGAGAGGKGCTGGGGTAGGTGGGGAAAGCCCTCTCCACAGAAGGGACATCTGAGCTGCCCTTAAAAGCCTATTGACTGCCAACAGCTAGAAGGCGACAACTGGGGTGGAGTTTTCCCAGCACAGAAAAAGCAGGCGCCCGAAGGCACTGAGGTGGAGGATGGCTCCTGGAGTTGTTCACAGGAGCCTCCCTCCTCCCTCAGCAGCAACTACATTGACAGCAGTGGCCAAACTGGTTGGACAAACAGCCTGTCCTAAAGCCCAGGCACAAATGTAAGATTCGGGAAGCAAGCTGCTTTGGTGGGCATCTGGAAGTTCTTTCTTGTAATGCATTTCTCCCTGGAATTCCTGGGTTTCTGTCCCGATACCCAGACGTCAGCACATCCGGTTGTATGCAGCCTTTCTGGCTCCTTCGGCTCCCCCTCCGGTCACAATACTTTGTTTATCTCCTGTTTGGCAAACGTTCAGACTGAATGAAGGACATGAACCCTGACACTTGCCATGTCTGGAAGAAAGATTTCTATCTCTGTGAGAAAGGAAAAAAGATTTCCTAACGAACACAGAGCTGAAGGGTGGAGACCGTGACAAGGCCAGCTGGGTACTTGGCTGATGCGTGCTGAGTGCCAGAACCCTGCTGCCTGGTTCTGTTCCACTTCCCTTCCTTGCCTGGCTGGTGACTCCTGCCATCTGCACAGAGGTGCCCCTCTCCCCCAGTATAGCCGATGGCAGCACGGAGAAGTTCCCAGTGCCAGGTGTGCCCTCTTAATATGCCAATTCAGAACAGAGTCCTGCTGCAGATTACTTCGTAATTCCGGAGGCATGAAGCACATCACTGCCTCTGAAAATTGGCCCATCCCAGCGACTTTGCTTAGAACTCACTCTTCAAGAGATTTCTTACTGCATCTAGATGCAATGTCTCAATGATAGATGAGCCATAGTTTAGAATGAGATCCTCATAAGATCATCCCAAGATGGACCAATTATAAAATAAGAAAATGTGGGAAAGGGTCCCATGACACAGTGGAGGGAAGGATAATGACAAGGCAGACAACCAAGGTCCTCTGTATCGAACCTTGGCATGAGGGTCTATTTTACATCTTCCTTAGATAAGGCTGTTGAAGGAGAGAGAGGGTTGCTATCTCCCAATTCCTAGCAGTCTTTGGCAGAAGACCACATCTAGGCCCTTAGCACAGGAAAAGATAAGCAGCCAGGGGCAGAACAATGCGTCTCCTGTAGCAGTGGGAACCACAGGCTAGAATCCACTGGAGTGGGAGGGTCAATGAATTCAGGCAGTGATAGAATTTTTGTGGCAAGGCAGTTCCATTATGTGAAAGGTCAAACCACTGAGCATCTCCTTTGTCCTCTGGGTCATAGTGCTGCAAGGTGCTGCAGCGAAGGAATCCCTGTTGGGATACAAAAAGAATATCACATAGAGGCAGCCCAAAACTTCTAGGAAGGCAGCACTTCAGCTATTTAGGAGATCGTTCTTAAGAATAAGAAGATACAGGCATATAGAGGATGATGTCTGGCTAGTCTGTATAGTCCGTAGCTAGTTCTTATTCTTAAGAGATACAGGCAYACAGAGGATGATGTCKGTAGATGGTTCAGTAGAATTAAGATGTGTGAGATAGGAAGGAGACGGGGAGGAGCAAAAGAAGAGGAAAAGGAGAGGGGGTTAGAGAAGGAGGGAGGAAGCAGGGCCTGTGGACAGGGCTAAAAGAGAGAGGCAAGGGAAGGAGGGGGTGAGGAAGAAATAGAGAAGGGAGAATATGAGAAGGAGAAGGAAGGAGGAGGAGAGAGAGAAGACAGGGAGAGGGAGAACAAGGGAGGAGGAAGCATGTCTAGAGGATATGTAGCACGGATGTGACAAAATGTTAACCGGAAAATCTAGAACTGCATATGCAAGCTACCTATCCCATCCCGATGGCTTCCATATGTGGGGTTTAAAGAAGAAATGTCCCTGTAGGCTCAGGTATCTGACCACTTTGGTCCCTATTGGGTGCTCCTGCTTGGGGACTGTTACAGAACCTTAGGAGGTGGAGCCTTGCTGGAGTAACTAAGGCCCTGGGGTTGGGATTTGGATCACTGCATCCCTATGTGAGGCTGCCCTGCTTCCAGTYTGCTCTCTCCACTTTGTGTCTGCAGCTGATGTGAGCTCTCAGCTCCCTGCTCTGGCTGCCTGCTGCCACGCCTCCGCCACCGTATGGACTCTCATTCTGGAGTCATGAGCCAGAATAAACTTTCTGTAAGCTGCCTTGGTCATGGTGTTTTATCACAGCAACAGACAAGTGTCTGATACACCATAAAATACTACAGTTTTTAAAAATGGAAAAATCTGAACCTAAGTGGAGAGTTCTCTGTCTTTGGTCACAGGTCGTGTGTGTCGTGTGCGTCGTACTTTAAGGGGTTCTGGATTAATGAGATGTTACAGAGGGCTYCCTTGAGGAAGCAGAGTAGAAAGTTTTAGGCAGAAGGAAAAGGAACGAACATTCCTAACAGTTGGATAAAGGTGGAGGTGGGAGAGAACATGGTGCCACTAAGATATGGAGATGACAAGATGGCAGGTGGTGAGTGACACATACAATCTGTTAGGAGTTTTGGCTTTGTTAAAAAAGCATCCACAAGCCATTGTCGAATCTGCCTACCAAGCTCACAGACAGCTAATTCAGCACCATTATGAGTAGACAGAGTGAGCTCTCAGAGGACAAGAGCTTGGCCACGGATGGTGTCTCCATGGCAACACTGCTACTTGCATCACTGCATCCCTATGCAAGGCTGTGGGTATCCAGAGACRTTCTGATTTTGTTAGCTGTCAGACTTGCTGCTCTGCTAAGAATAAACTAGGACAGACAGTATAGGTTAGTCCTTTGGACAAATGCCTCCACTTCTCTTTGTATAAGTGCTAACTAGAATTTTATAGTATATTTGTTTTGTTTCACTGGATATTTGATATACTTAGGTGTGGATTATGCAAGATATTGATCATGATCCTTGTTAGGGGATGACACATCTTTACCATATTTTTTTATTGTTTGCAAGATTATATAAATGATATTCCTCGTGTCTTAATACATAATAAAGAAAATAAATTAGATATTACTAATCTCTTGGGCTGATCAAGTGCTCTCGAGCTCTAGACCAAATGCATTCAATTTAGGTAATGTGTAATTTCTCATACCCTCTTCTAGGCCAGTCCGAAGATCAAAGCTGTTGTAGCTGAGGACAATATGGCCCAGACACCCAATGCTGTGTTTATTGGCCTTTAGGGTTAGAGGTGTCTGGAGTGCCACATTACTTTTTTTCTCCTGAGCCAAAGGAATGAGAGTCAGTTTGGTTTCATGTCTGGGGACTTTATCTTGACTTTGCTTTTTAAGGAAACATTTAGTGGGTATCTGTTAACAGTCTCTGCTAAGACCTCTCCTGTAGTCATTGCTTAACCCTCAAACCACTGAGATGGGAATTATCTTCACTTTATATATGGGACAACCAAGACTGAGTTTCTGGAACTTATCCAAGCCTTCACCCAAGACCTCAAGGGCTCTGTGAGGCCCCTGCAGACAGACTATGTCGATCCCTTAATCCATGTAAAACAAGCAGTGTTTTTCCCTCTGCTCACACAGAGGCCCCCAAATCACTGGCAAGTCATAGGAAATTCTTAAGTGGCTGCTTATTAATAACATTTTCAGTTTATATTAGGCCGCCTTTCATCCAAGGGAACTTGGCCAGCTCCATACACAGAGAACCGCAGAAAGCCAACCATCTCTGGTGGGAATGGGGGCCAGCTGGCAGCCACAGCCTTCAGGGGCTTGGCTTGCAGGGATTCTGGCACCAGTAACACCCTTCAGAACTTGACAGGGGCCCTTTAATATCTATACTGAAGAGCTCAAGGCACAAACTTCCCAGAAATCCATGTTTCTTGGTGACTGAGGCCAAGGGCTCAAGATGACCCCAGTGGATTTGCGAAACAAAAGCATCAAGAAATTGTGAGCTTATAAAAAATACCGATGCTGGATGGAAAGTCTGTCATTCATATTGAATTAGACACAACAGGGAAAGATGATTTTTCCCCCAAGGGAGGCCTTAAACACAAACAAAACAACTCTCAGGGTTTCCCACTGGAGGGAAAGAAGAAAAGGAAGATAAGATGCTAACTTCCCTGCACCAAGCTGGGTTTTGTGGTTTTGTTCTTGGCCAGAACTCATTTCCTCTTTCTGCAGGAGAGAAAGGAAAGAGTGAAGTCCATAGGATGAAAATAACATTTCCTGGTTTCGTGCTTTATTGGAAAGAAGCCTTCGGTGGATTGGATTCACATGGCCCGCAGAAGGAGAGTTTTGAAAATGTGCTATATTCAGATGTGATGAGGTGCTCAGAGGAAAGACCGATGCTCCTGATTCCTCCTCCTTCAAGGCTGGAGGAAGTGGTGATGCCCATACTCTTGGAGCACAGCAGATGAAATGAACAGCTCACTGGGGGGTAGGAGATGAATCTCAGTACTTATTCTCCCCTCCCCCACCTCAGGCCTGGGCTGCCCCAGCAGCCTGCTCTACTCTCTCACACTCCTCCCCTTCTGAGATCTGGTTTCCACCACCTTTCTTACAATGCTAGTGACACTCACCTCTCTAGCTTGAATGGTCCCAGGAGTAATAAAACAAAGGACAAGTCCCCTAACTGCCACCCTCGTAGTCGTCAGTACCTGTGGACTCTGTCTCAGTCCTCTCTGTCCAGCTGTACTGCATTCACTCACAGTCTTGGTTGATGCTGCAGCCACATTGGCCTGTATTTGTTCCTTGAACTTGCTGAGGCCAGCTCACCCTTGGACCTTGGACCTTGGTAGCTGCTGTTCTGCCTAGAAAATCTTTCCTTGAGTGCCTGGTCACCTGGTCTGCTCGTCACCACTCGGTGACATCACTCAGATATACAGATATCCTCTATTTAAAAATGCTCACCTCCTCATTCCCCAGTCTCTTGTTTTTCATTTTTCCTTAGCAGTTGTCACTATTTGAAATTATTACCACTGTTGGTATGTCTCTCAGATTTTTCTTACGGATTGTAAATTCCATAAGGTCAAGGATCTTGTCACCAAAACAATCAGCATCTGGTCCCCCCCACCCCAATGTGCTCATGATGGCCTCTACTCCTCTACACATGCACTCTCACTTTCTCTCTCTGCCTCTATCTGTCTCTACTACCCCCTCAACTCCCTTCGCATGCCCTGAATAAACTCTTTTCTACCATCGTGTGGCTGGTCCCTCAGGGGGAGGGGATGCATCAACATGGACCCTCGAAAGCACCCCCTTCTCCCACACCTGTCTACACACCCACCAAACATATTCCTTCTCTCCTTATCTTTTTATAAACACAGCAACTGGAATATAAATTAATAAAATAATTTAAATAAAAATGTTATATAGTTTTGTTTTGCAATAACTTAAAATGTATACTGTTATGGGGCCACAGTTGTAGTGTGACTCAAGTATGTGATAAGAAATAGTATATCACAAAGATCACATCAAAGAAAAATACCTTTGGCCTCTGCTATGAAGTACACAAAATAATGACAGGAAGGACGATCATTACTGCTGGGACAGTATGTCAGCACCCTTTGAGCATGCTATATGCACTATTGAATATTCAATATTTAAAAGTTGAGAGATTAAGATGTCCAGAGAGCAGATAGACTAAAACCTTCTGGCCTACCCACTGTAAATGTTCAAAAGCATCGAGAAGTTGTGAAGGAGCCAAAAGTATCTGAGAAAAGGAAAAAGCAAGGGCTGCTGGGTATAACACTGAGACCACAGCTCTTAATTGGCCCATCTATAATGTGGAAGGAAGTCATGGATCTCCTTCCAGTCCAAGAGGATGGAGCTTAGATTCCATGTAGTCATGGGCACAGGAGGCGTGTTCTTAATGAGCTGAACTCTACCTGGCTTTTAGTCCTCCATTAATCAAGGAGAGTTCCCTGAACTAGACTTCAGCCATGCACCCCTTGGTCGAGTAGTTCTTAAGTGGGAGTGACCTGATGCCTTCAGGAATGTGAAGAGAGCTGAGGCTCTTTGCATTTTTTATAAATAAACACAGACACATTCAATTTTGTACTTAACTTCAAAAAGGTCATCAGTCCTCTCACTATTGTGGTGTACCTAAGAAAGCTTGGTTTCTTGAATTGCTTAACTGTGAAAATACCTTCTCTGAAAGAACATGAAGTTGGGTAAGTAAAGTGGTGGGGATCTGGAAGGAGTTGGGGGATGGGAAAGAATATGATAAATTATCCTGCATAAAATTCTCAAATAACACACTTATTTTTTTAAATGTATTTCTTTTTGAAATGCCATATGTCATACATTCCCAATAATATTCCATATTCATCCCTGAATATCCCAATGGAAGAGTATTATATTTGCAGCACTTTAATGGGTATACTGAAGTCATCTTTTAATTATTGTTTTATATAATTATAAATCAATTTTAAAAAATGGAATTCAGTAATAAAAGATATTTTTCCATTCAAACTTGGCAATATGGTATAGAACAGAGACAAGTACATATTTATTATTTGATACATACTAGTTCCCACTGTATTTTCAATGTAGTTTTCATTGCATTTTTAAATAGAAAAACATAGGCATATATTTTACAAACATYTGTGCACCTTATTTTATTTTTTTAATTGTGATAAAACATTTTAAAGACTTAGCCTCACAGCCATTTATCAGGGTGAAGCCCAATAGTGTTACATGCGTTCCCATTGTTGTATAGTCAATCAGTAGTCCTTGCCTTGTGTTACAAAGCAAAACTTTAAATTCATTAAATTAGAAAAAAGAAATCAAATACCTTCTCTACCAGTTTAGACTTTCCACAAGGCCTYCAACCTTGCCTTGCATCCTGAAAAGCTATGCCTCACTCTCTGTAACGCTCTTCCAAAAATTTGAATTAACACATGATATGGCAATGACCAGCCAGGAACCCTGCAAGGCTGTACTTCATTGGTAAAGGATGAAAACAGTTTTAAAGTGCTATAAGGGCATTGTGGGGGCAGGTTATGCAATCAGCTGATAGAGGGAAAGGAGGACAGCATGGGGCTTCCTGATTGGCTCTATGACCAGCTTTCCACCTCCTAACCTTCCAGAATGCATTGGTTCCAACAAATAAAGAACCCGATGTCCAGACAGGAGGAACATCTGAGTTGTTTGGGCGGTATTTTCTTTTATTGTGCATATATTTAGTGTTTGTTTGTTTGTGTGTGTGTCTATGTTCATGTGGGTGTCTACACATATTCTTATGAGTGTGCCCATCTGTGAAAGTGGAAAAACACACATGTCACAAATGAGTGAAGGACAGAGATCAGTGCTTGATGTCTTTTCTATTATTTTCCACTTTGTTTTTTGATACAGGATCTCCCAGGGAAATATGAAATTCGTCTATTCAGGGATACAGTTATGTGCCATGACTTCTGGTTCTTACACAGATCTCTGGCTCCAAACTCAGGCCCTCATGTTTCTGTGGCAGGAACATACTGACTGAGCCATCTCCCCATCTCCCGGGATCTGACTGAGCAGTGTTTCCACCCTGCTTCCCAGGGAGACAGGTATTTCACGGGACCCGGCCTGAATAAGACACAGGATGGCGCATCACTCCAACACGTGACAAGTTTCTTGCACCTTCTGAGATAATGGGATGGAGGAAGCATGGAACCCTTCGCTGCTTTTACTACTCAAGTGAGGTTTAAACTAAGTCCTGAAGTRGCTAATTCAAACACAGAATAAAAGCTGGGGCCTTCTGAATTGAGTGGTTTTCCTTCCTGCGGAGCCTTGGGTATCCATGACAAAGGCAATTTGGCAGCAGCACCAGGGAGCTTTCCAGAACTGCAGAAGCTGCATTCCTGCAATGCCTCAGGCACATGCAGGTAAATATGGAAGCCTGGTCCCCAGCATATTACAGTCTCCAACATAGGACTTTTAAAATCCTTGTTGTGAACATCCAGTAGAGAAAATGACAGCCCTTCACTGACACAATCAGATTTACTTAGAAAGTTCACATTCACGAAGGCCAGGGCTGGGAATGAGTTTACTGATCAGCTGACTCAGAATCCCTTGTTTCAAGAGAGAAGAATGAAAGGAAACCCAGCCCTTGACATCAGACAAAAGGTCTTGAGCAACAACCCCAGCCCCTCTCCCCAGAAGCCAAGGAGCATGCACATAGGCAAAGCACAGCGTGGCAGAATTTCCCAGCCCCTCTCATCCAGCTACATCCTCCCTTGGCCTTCCTACCCTCCCACCCATTCTCACACTCACATCCTATAAGCCAATTAAAAACAGTAGGTGTCAAATGAGCTACTATATTCAATCTCTTGAATGCTTCCAATCCAATAGTTATGAAACAAGATTATTTTTAATTGAGGGATCCATAGAGAACATCCAGAAGGAAAGAAATATCTACCAGTCTTGGCACCATATAGGTACAAGAAGCCTTTTAAGAAGGTGGACACAATTCAGCATTGGGACTATGGTTATGTTGAATTTGAGCCTTGTCTTTATTCTTCACTGCTTATGAAACCTAGAGAAAGTTCCTTAGCCTCTCAGGTCTTGTTTGAYCAATTGTTTAGCATTCCTTTGTCTCACTTTCTCTGACTTCCCTTCATTTTCAGGCTAATAAGTCTCATGATGGCTCTGTTCTGAGCACAAGATATAGTCAATGGAGAGGATTCTGTTCTTCCAGTTAAGGAGGAAGAATGGATCTAACACATTGTTCAAATTTGCAAAGCCAAGACTGAAAACAAATTCATATTTCTAAAGAACTCCAAATGTAGTAAACCAGAATGCTGACTCCTATGAGCCATCTCAGACAACCAAGCCAACATATATGTTCATCACATAATTAATAAATTAATTAGATACATGAGAGCTGTCTGAATCAGGTAAATTATGTGAATCATAATTATGTTGAGTAGCAAGTAGGTCCTCATGTCACGATAGTTATTATTGTTTCTATATACCCCAATACTAGAATACTGACAAGCAAAAGCATGGACTTCTATGTATACTGTAACTATAATGAAACTGAAAATATATGTTTCTCAGTTGAGTAGTGGAACTTTCATGAATTGATATCTCCAAGGACTCATAACTGAT
>BDUI01005103.1:60664-84725 GCA_002335545.1 Apodemus speciosus
CAAGAGGATTTTTATTCCAGGCACACTGGGGTTCGCAGTCATACACCACACAGGTATGCAGAATTGGGACAGCTTTTAAAGGTTTACAACAAAGCCCGCGCATTGCAAACCAATCATTCCTTAGCATCGAGAACCTGCACAGTGCGAGTCAATCGATTTGTACCACTCCATAGTTTCTAGGCCAATCAGTTTAAATTATCCAAGCTCGCGCGCGCTCTGTGGATCAATCAATTTCCCATGGTCTTGGAGGCCCATAGTTGTGTGGGCTCCTGGGTGGGGGTGATGTAGTAAGCAGTTTACAGAAGCCAGATAAGCAGCTAGTTAGCTCATTTCCCGTTACCTGTTACCTTTTGAGGTCAGGATCACATACTCAAGGCCCTTTTGCTTAGTTCCTAACAAAGAGCAGGCTCAAGGAATGTGACCTTTCACCTAGTTTCTAACAAAGAGCAGGGTCTGGAATTTGAAGTGTTTGGGGCTCCTTAGGAAGCTGGAGTTAGAGCTTCTTTGGAGTGAGATAGCATTTTAAAACTTCTGACTTCTTGGGGTCATTTGAGAGTTAGGCACTTGGGGATTTTAGGCTGCAATTCTCATTTTTTCAGGACAAGTGTTATTGGTTTTTGTTTTGTTTGTTTGTTTTGGTTTTGTTTTTTTGTAGGGTGGAACCTCTCAGGAACAGCTGTTACTGCCATTAGGGAAATCTGGGAGGCACAGCCTAGCTGTTGACACTCCTCAGTTCTAGGGCCTAGCTGTTGGAGCTCCTGGGGGCTGGTGCTGGCCACTCCTGAGGCTCCAGGGGTCAGGCCTAGCTGCCAGTGTAGTCTAGGGACAGAGACTGGCAGGCAGAGATCTCCAGAGGTGGGGCTTATAAAGGAATCTCTGTGCTTGGCAGGGAAAACCCCCACCCCACCACTGCCATCCAAGTCAGAATGAATAGCCAACACTATTTCTTTGTCCCTGTGGCAGGGCTGAGAGAACAAGCAGAAAATTTGAGTTTCTCTGGGTGACCTGGCTGGGCCAAAAGGATTTGGGTCCCCAAAGAAAGGATACAGGTCTTAAGGTAAGGTGGGGGGTCTTGTAGCTCCTGGGGGGTGGGGTGGGGTGCGTGCTTATGTTGCCATAGCAACAACAGAAGTAGTCAGTCACTGCCAGAGTGGCACTACAGGAGTGGGGTGAGGTGCCCTGTGAACCTATAGGTTCCCGTGTTGCCTCAGGGCTGCTGTGGCTGCAATCTTGGGATGGTTCACTTTCCCTTCCATTTTAGACCTGTTTCTCCAACCAACAGAACTGACAGAAACACACAGAGACATACACAAGGGGACATAGTCATAGGGAGAGAGGCACATAGTATACAGGGTTCAGGGCAGTAGTGCCTCTGGATGTTCCTCCTGCTCCTCCTCCTCGTCCTTCTCTGTTTTTTCAACACTGTTTCCCTGTGTAGTGCTGGCTGTCCTGAAACTCTCTCTGAAGAATGTATGTCTTCGGTAGCTCAGAATTTCTCCATGACCGTGAATTATAACAGGACTTTTCGGACCCACCAGCAGTTTAAATAATGACTCAGAGCTTATTAATATTTACAAGTGTAAAGGTCTGGGCTGGAGAGATGGCACAGAGGTTAAGAGCACTGACTGCTCTTCCAGAGGTCCCGAGTTCAATTCCCAGCAACCACATGGTGACTCACAACTATCTGTAATGGGATCTGAAGCCCTCTTCTGGTGTGTCTGAAGACATCGATAGTGTACTCATACATAAACACACACACACACACACACATACACACACACACACACACACACATACACACATGTGTAAGGGTCTGAAAATCACTAAAGGAAGACCCCTGACTCAGATAGTATGCAAAGACAGAGCATTTATTCTGCAGAAACATCCAGCATGCTGGGATCAACCATTCTTTGAAATGGTGACCCCAGACAAAGGTGCACAGGCCTTCTTACAGGGAACCAGGGGAACTCTCTAGAAGGATTAGGTAATCTGAAATTTCATTGGTGGGTGCTGGGGGGGGTGGTCACAGGTGGTCAGTGGTCTGCATTGCTATGTCATGAACATTTAACCATAGGATGAGATAGGACTGCCCAGCACAGATGGCCCATCCTGGGATAAGATATTTTTCAATTTTTGTGGTTATCCCCAGGCTGATCTTTGGGAGGGAATTTTATGACCTTGTTTCTAGATTTTATGGTCTGTTCCTGGAGCTTGTGCCATATGGCCTTCTTTTCTCTCTCTCTCTTTCAATTGGATATTTTATTTACATTTCAAATGTTATCCCCTTTCCCAATTCCCCCCACCCAGAAACTCCCAATCCCATCCTCCCTCCTCCTGCTTCTGTGAGGATGTATCCACCCCCACCCACACACCCACACACCCACTCTCGCCTCCCTGCCCTCCCATTCCCCTACACTGGGGCGTAGAGGCTTCACAGGACCATGGGCCTCTTTTCTCATTGATGACTGACCAGGCCATCCTCTGCTACATATATGGCTGGAGCCATGGGACCTTCCATGTGTACTCCTTGGTTGGTGGTTTAGACCCTGGGAGCTCTGGTTGATTGATATTTTTGTTCTTCCTATGGTGTTGCAAACCCCTTCAGCTCCTTCAGTCCTTTCTCTAACTCCTCCACTGGGGACCCCATGATCAGTTCAATGGTTGACTGGGAGAATCCACCTCTGTATATGTCAGACTCTGGCAGAGCCTCTCTGGAGACAGCTATATCAGACTCCTGTCAACATGCACTTTTTGGCATCCACAATAGTGTCTGCATTTGGTGACTATGTATGGGACGGGTCCCCAGGTGGGGCAGTCTCTGGATGGTATAGTCTTTTCGAAATCATGCCTGTTTCTTAAATGGAGGTAAATGGGGTTTATGTTGTCCTTTTGAAAGCTTAGGCAGTGTTTATCTGGGCCAGTCCTTAGCTAGCTTATCTAAATCACCCTGACTTATCCTGGCACTGTGCGCTGCTGTTTGGCCTCCTCTGATTCTTCATTCCTGTTCATCCACTTCTGTACCTTGCTGGCGAATCTCTCCCATCTGCCTTCTTTTTCCAGAGACCCTCTCTCTGCATGGAAATTCTGCTCTCTCTTCCTGCCTCAGCTATTGGCCATTAGACCTTTATTAAAGTCAATCAAATATAATTTTAAATTGCCTTAGGCAGGTGAGGAAGAATGAATATTTATAGGAAACATGGTGATGGGTCACAGCTTCTGCTAGTGCAGAATTAACAACTCAGTATACAGAGATATGCCTTCTCACAGTGCACCCAACATATCCACCTTTTAGTCCAATAAATGGCCTTTTCTTTAATGTCAATAAACTATATTAAATAAGAACGATGCTGGCCAACTATCTCTGCTATCTTGGTGAGTCCACAGTCCTGTACCTGAATCATTCTCCATCACTATTTAAGCTTTTATACCTTCTAACCCTTAGAACTTACATTACCAACTGAAAAATAACTTTTTAGACCTTAGAACACTTTCTTAGGTCCTAAACAACTTAAGCTTTTATGTCTTTAATCTTTAATAAGGAAAACTGTAAGACTATAACTACCTAGTCTTCAAACCCGTCAGAGACCTGAGAATAAAGATTACCTGAGGAAACAGGAAGTGCAGAGAAAGCAGCTTCAAAAACTGTGAAGATGACAGAGACTGTTGGCTCCCTGGTCAGCCACCCAAGTTTCCTCTGTAGTGGTGCGCCATCTAATCTCTGCCGACAAGCCCTGAATATCTGACAGACATCTAAGGGGCAGTGTTTTCCCCGTGGTTAGCTTTGCCACATTTGAAGCCAGCTCCACGTTTAGGTGCTCTGGTACCCATCGTCTTCTTTGGAGTAGAATGGAGTGCTGGCAAGAGCTGATGAGTGTGTCTCACTGTCACGAAAAGCCTTTCATTATTAAAACATCTACAGATCTCTGACATGTGGAGGACCATCTGTCTATCTAAAGTGTATCTAGCTATTTACTTTCGGTTTAACTTTGATATCATATATAGAAGACTAAATAACGCTTTGAAATGGAAACGTATGGTTTCTTTGGAAAGTCAGTTGTGTTGGTGTTTTGCTGGGGCTAACGTGAAGGAGTGTTTCCCCGAAGCGGATGCAGTTGAAAGGATGTTTCGTTAAGGCGAGCATGTGAAAGGACGCATGATGAAGGAGTCTTCGCTAACTACACACATTTTGGTCTGCCTTACATTTTGTAGCTGAGCTCTATCTGTCGGGACTCCGTAGAGAGAAACACACCAAAACACTTCTGGTGGTGAGCTGGGGGGCTTCTTGCCACTTCCATGGATCTGGGCCAGCTGTGATTGGCAGAGTGATGCCAGCTGATACAGACTCGTGCCGAGGCAAGACCTGGTCCTCATGACTTGTTACATGCCATCCTTTCATAGGCACGGATGGAGATTTCTAATAGTTTAGTTATGCAGTCCAGATAGATTTATAAAGTTAACAGGTGCCTTTCATCTGCTCAAGCATAGAGCAGAGAATCAGCATTAGCTGATTGGTGCACACTGCACATTCCATACATGTGTTAATGCAGAAATGTATATTACCTTTAAAAGTTTGTGTGTTTTCAGAGCAAAAGAGCAAACACCAATGAAGACAAGGCAAGTAGCCCAGGTGACCCAACCTCACAGACCACCTGTTTCCTCAATAATTTTATCGAGGACAACTCCAAAGTGGCTAGCTAAAATGGTCCAGCCTCACAGACTGCTTCAGCCAGGACTTCAGTTAAGACCTGCACTTTCCTATCACACAGAGACCCGATAGCAAATGAAACAGCACTCCCAGGACTTGGCCCATGTCCCAGTTTTCTTAGGGTCCACCAAAGATGCTTTTGCCCCAGACAGCAGGAAGCAATTTTAAAAACAGGATAAAACAGGATGCCCTTATTCTCAAGAGGCGGGGGTGGGTGGTTTTGGTTATCTAGTGGGTTGTTGTCATTTGGGGACTTGGTTACAAGTTGTCATTGGTCCTGGTCAGGGAGGAGACAAAGTAAAGAGGATAGATTCAGGGAGGTCTTTTTCCTCTCTTTCTCTCTCTCCCCTCTATCCTTCGCTCTCTCTTATCTAATGTTAGGGGCGAAATGTGATAAAAGGAAAAGGGGGGAATATAGGGATAAAAAGACAAAATATGATGGATCATTGAATCACGTTGTAAGGAAAAGGAAGGGTAGATTATTGTTTCCCCTTTTAGACAAGAAGTCTCAAATATCTTACATTCATATGGGTTGTTGTATATTGATAGAAATTTAAGGTTATATTTGCTACAATGTGCTGTATATATGATTCAACTCTTGTTTAAGGTATATGTGCATATCCAACTCATTTTAAAATGTAATGTAAAGTTCCAGTCCTTGAAAATTACTATTATTGTAAACTGCTTAGGATAATTAAGGAATATAAATTAATAAGTTAGTCACCTATAAATAATCAGACTTGTAGTCATGTTAGGTAGGAACTAGTTTAGTTAATTGTAGAAATAAGCAAGCTTTGTAGCTTTGATTTTTTTCAACCCTTCTTTTAATATGGGTTCCTAAATGCTTAAACCTCCCTTCTAGCCCACCACCCACCAGAGGTACTGGAAAAAAAGTTATTAGGATATGGGGGAAGTGGTCTTGTTAAGAAATTGTTTTTTGGAAAATCCCATCTGCTTTGTTAGTAAATCTGGAGTTCAGTTCATAGGATTCAACAGCGGCAGCTCGATCCACTTCAAACACTTCACAAATACATCAGTATTTCAGTTTGGTAGTGTCAGGATAGCAAACACAAATCAGCAGCAGTGGCACCACCTAGCAGAGACAGCCAGGCCTCGGCCACATCCGCACAATTCAGCCGAACCACCAGAGATGCAAGAAGTTCCTTGCTGTGCTCAGTGATGCAGAGATCAGAGAAGAAGCGAGACCAAGAAGCGCTGCACAGCTAGCTATGCAAGCAAGCCCCGCTCACAGGTCACAGCCTGCAGCCATTTCTCAGCTTTTCATTGGTTTCCGCCACCTGCCACTCACAAAGCACGGCGTGGCTGACTGCTCKTGCCTAGGTCCGCATTCCTGAATCTAAGCTTGGATCACATGCCAGTTCCTGCCTTGGTATGCCTATTATAGTGGGATTTTTCAGACTTACTAGCGGTTTAAATAATGACTCAAAGATGTAATATTTAAAGCTCAGGCATTAAGCTGGGCAGACTCAGCTAGCTCATCCAAACTCACCTGACTAATCCTGGCACTGCATCCCGCCATATGGCCAGCTCTACTTTGGTCCTGCTCATGGCTGTCTACCTCCATGTTCCGCTGGCGAATCTCCTGTTTCTGCCTTCTTGCCCCGCTGGCGAATCTTTTGCTTCTGCTTTCTTCTCCCAGAGAAGTTTCACCTTCCCTTCCTGCCTCAGCTCTTGGCCTTCACCTCTTTATTAAAGCAAATCAAATACAATTCTAGATTGCCTTAGGCAGATACCAGCAGTGGTCCATAGCTCTCTGCTGGTACAGAATTAAGTATTGAATACACAGAGACACACCTTCTTCACACAGTGTACCCCAACAATAAACTTTAATAAGAAGGGGCTTTTTAATTAGATACTGGTGGCGAAACCTGGTGCTCCAATGATGCAGCCCCTAACCATATGAGCCGGGGCTTATAAAGGGAAAACCAACAAAGTTATAATTGTAGGCCTTGCGACTATCGTTTTGACCAGAGTAAGCAAGTTTGATTACAAAAGCAGAAATAGCAGTTAGTCTTATGACCTACTATCTGTTAAGAGCAGCTAATTTTACAAGCCCGGTGAGTTTTAAAAATAGTCTTTAATACCTGGGAAGTAGGCTGTTTGGGAACGACCTGTATAAACTAGGAGCTTCCATGTTTGAGACAACCTTTTTTTCTGTCAGGCATGGTAAGTTTAAACGTTAAATGTAAATTAAACCATCATAGTCTGGCCTGGAACTCAGAGATCTGCCTAATTTGCCTCCCCAGTGCTGGGATTAAAGATCTGTACCACCACTACCTGCCTTCTGCTTGTTTTTGTTTTTCTGTTTCTTTTTGTTTTTTGTTTTTTGTTTTTGTTTTTTGTTTGTTTTTTCAAGACTGGGTTTCTCTGTGTAGCCCTGGCTGTCCTGGAACTTACTCTGTAGACCAGGCTGGCCTTGAACTCAGAAATCTGCCTGCCTCTGCCTCCCAAGTGCTGGGATTACAGGCGTGCGCCACCATGCCCGGCTGTTTTTCTGTTTCCTTGAGAGATATTTTCTAAAGCATAGCAATGAGCCAGAGCTCATTTAATTATCTTGTTTACAAATTATGCTTCTTAACAACCAATCTATTTAAATAGAAAAATGTTGAGAAATATGCTTCCTGCTGTCCGTATGTGGTGATCTAGAAATGAGTCTCTCCACAAAAGGAGTAAGGCGCTGGCTTTAGCCTTCACTAAGAATTCAGTTTATTGCCTTTATCACTCTTTTGTATCCATCTTTAAGATAATTTAGTTACTGAACTTTACCATATACTCACCAAATGTCCACACATGCCCTCTCAGAAGCTTCCACCCTGGGCCAGTTACGTTGATTTACGTTTGTCTTCTATTTTCTGCTGCCCCCTTTCTTGTGTGCTTTGTATCCCCCCTGCTATTTTTGCTACCTTATTTTTGCACAGCAGTCCTGGCAATGGGCCCAGTCATTGTCACCCTGAAGCTCTCATAGGCCCACTCTGCCTTTACTCCTCCCTACCCCTCAACCTTTCTGGAGAATCTCTCACTTTTACTCTGTAACCAATTCATCCCCTTACAGCCCTCTGATAGTTATTTTCCAAGTTTCTTCAGAAATATAGGATGGCCTATTGCCCGAGTCATCGCAGGCAACCCAGTGAAGACTCTCCTCATGCTATGACTGGATGATCCCTTCTTCAGTGGACCCAGAACTACCCCTCTGACACAGATCCTCCTCCATAGAAAACAGCTGTAAATACAAATACAAAATGCACAGCATTCAGAGTCTCTCAGAGCTAAGAATCCTGACTGAAACTACAGCCTCCAGCATCCCTTGTATTGATTGTTGTTCCGCTTTTACAGCTCATATTCTTCCTGACGCCATCTGCACACCACCATGAATAAACAGCATCCCAGTTCTGCCTAAAATCAGACCAAGCCTCTCTTACTGCCTTCCATCTTGAGGAAAGCAAGGTCAGACCAAACTGCTGTCTTCCATCTCTCTACAGCCGGAATTCCTGGTGCTGGGGGAGTAGCTGAAATTTACTGAGGATTTGAGACAAAGACTAAGATGGTGTGGGCCAAAGGTTCCTCCACCCCTCACCTCTTCTGACCAGGATCCTGTGCCTTAGAAGTCTGGTGCAAAACACTGGACAAAGCTGATACTTGGTTCTGGATTCCAAAGTGACCACTATTTACATTATTTCCCACTAGGCTCCTCCCAGGGACCTAGCAATGGCTTGTGTCATCACCTGCAGCCATTACCTCCCCGAGTGTCATATAAGTGGACTCCTTGCCACCCCAGCTCTCTTTCCCCTTTTTTATTTCTATTTCTGTGTGTTCCTGGCCCCCCTTCTCCTTTTCTTTCTGTCCTCTGTCCTCATGACTCTGCTCCCATCTCTCTGCCTCTACACCTTTTCTCCCTCCCTTCCCTGGAGTGATTTCTCAGGGGATACCTTGGCACCGACATGCCAGGCACCCCCCCTGGCGCTGCATTATATTTTATAACAACCACTGGACCCAAAGCCACTTTATAGGGCCCTAAACACTGAATGAGGCTATAATCCCAGTGTTTCACCATCACACCATTCCCTCTCCCTCCCCTTTAAAAAGCCCCCCCCCCAGCCCAGCCCAAGGACTTCACTGTCCCCCTCCTGTGAGACTGGTGAGTGCTGCCCCCAATAAACCCGCCTTTATACTTTAATTTGGTTCAATTCAATTTATTGGAGAATGAAATTTAATGGATTGGAGAAGCCATTCATTTATATTCTGATCCACAGGCTGAGAGACAGAATGAAGGGCTCTAGTAGGCCCAGATATGGGGCCACAGTGGCCTGCTTCCCTAACCTCCTTGCTCCTATATAAACTCTCTCTCTCTCTCTCTCTCTCTCTCTCTCTCTCTCTCTCTCTCTCTCTCTCTCTCTCCCCCCTCTCTCTCTCCATCTCTTTCTGCGTTCTCCTCTCTCTCAGAATCAAGATTTGATTTTTAGAATGAAAGTAAAGAACTTCTCTAAGCATTTTAACAAAGCACCACAAGAGCAAGGGTGCAGAAGTAAATGAAGCATCTAAAATAAAAGTAAAGATAATAAATGCGCTCTCTAGAGCCTAGCCATTCTAGCTGGTCCTTCTTCTTTAGAACCCAGTCACCCCAGCCTGTTCTCTCTAGAGCCTGACACCGAGTCATTTGTTCCTCTCTAGAACCTGGTCATCCCAGCCTGCCCTCTTCAGAGACTTGCCATCCCGGCTCGTCCTCCCCTCCCGTTCCTTCCTTTCCATTCTACTTATTATTTTTAGACAGTCCCTTAGTCTGATTCTTTATAAATATTTACCATGGCCATACTCACACTTGATGACTTCTCCCATGCTCCTACCCAACACTGTGCTCAATTTGTCCTGAATCAGCAGGAATAAGGGTCCTGAAAGGCGAGGTGAGGGGAGGAGGAGGGCTGGATATGAGAAACAAAGAAGACAAAAGCAAAATCTGGGACCAGGAGCCTTGCATAAGACAATGTCTTATGCCAAGCAAGTTTATTTAGAAATATGGCATTTTTTATAGTGTTTGGAGGGGAGAAATCGCCAAGGTCACATAGTTAAATGCTGACACAAGATGCCACACCTGATAATTCCCAAGTCATCATCTAAGGAACGTTCTATTTTCAGCTGTTTTATTTTTAGTTGTATTGTGCTGGGGATTGAACCTAGGGTCTTGATGTTGCTAGCCAAATACTCTACTACTGAGCAACATTCCCACATTTGGGGAGCCTTTACTTTTAAATACTTTAATATTTAGTATATTTAATTTAAATTCTTTAGTAATATCCTTAAAAAACAAGCATTGTTTTATACTTAGTATACCCTTGTGAACATAGTGCATCCTCCAGTCAATAGGGAGAAAATACTGTTTGAAAAAAACAACAACAACAAACAAACAAAAAATAAGCCAGGAACCTCACAGTTTCCAGCTATAAAGGCAGTACCTGAAGAACTGTTAGCTCTTTACCTTTTCTGGCTGATCCACTCTCAAGTTCTCCTTCTGCAGGATCCATTGTCCCATAAGCTGCCTTCACATCAGCATTGCATACATGTATTCCATTGTGTCCCCCTCCCCCACTCTCCACGAGTCATTGGAGGATGCTGAAGGATGTAGGATGGTGCAACTCTCCCGTCAGCCTCAGGGGCCAGCAGCCTTATCACAAGCCTGTTAGCATGGATCCCAGTCTTCTCTCACAATCCTTAACTATCCACCTTTTCTCTTTTTCCAAAACACATGGAAATGAGAAACCTTGCAAGTTTAAACATAGTATCTGGACAGTAAACTATATATCTCTGAGTGAAAGGTCATATCTTATGTCTTTGGGCGGGATTTGTTTGTTTGTACATAGGCTGATGTCCCAAATAACTTGATTTGTTGTTTTTGGACAGGGTATTAATTACTATGTAGCCCTGGCTGTCTTGGAACTCAATATGTAAACCATAACTTGAATTTACAGAGATCTGCCTATTTATGCCTCCTGAATACTGAGATTAAAGGTATAAGTCACCACACTTGCCTATAAAAGTTTTGAATAGAAGGTCACTCAGTGTCTTCAGAAAAAAGTGCCTTTTGGAGTTAAAAATGATGTTTTCATTATTAATTTTACTTTTAATGAAGAAAACTATTGACTAGAACTACATAGCCATATTTTATTAATATTTGTTATGTTTAGAAAACCTTTAGTGCAATTTATATATACTTTATTTGTTATGTGTGTCAGGGCCTCATGTCATGCAGGATGGCCTTGAACTCTTTATAGCCAAGGGTGATCTTAAACTCCTGATCCTTATGTCTACCTTCTCAGTGCTGAGAGCGTAGGTGCGTGCCACGGCTCCCCATTGCTCCTCCTCTTTGAAATTCAGTGTTTTAAAAGCTATTATTTAGTACTACCATTTTTTGGGGGGGGGTGGGACTTTTGAAAAAATTCAGTGTCATTGTTAAATTAAAAATATAACATGTTGACTAGAAATGTTCTCTTATTTTTAAATTTAGAAACAAAATTCTGTTAGTGTGAAGCTGAAACAAATCTTGGCTTATTTTGATCTTTGGAGTATTTAAAAAATATAAATCAATAACTGGATTTCAAACACATAGATGTTTTGTTATTTTGAACTCATTGTATGGATGTTACAGTTCTCCTAGTGTGGGGGTCTCTGCAAACTCCATGGCCAGCAGTGTCTGCCTGCAAGAGGCAAGAAGGGAGTCCAGCTCGACACCACTCAGTAGCCAGTGTGGGTTCAAAGTTCAGGAGGCTGGCCTTAAGTAGTTTGGTTTTGGCATATGTAAGCACGGCATAATTTTGAAAAAGTTTCCTGGTGATAATTAAGTTAATGCTGTGAACGCAACAAAGCTTAAGATGGAATTACATAGAAATTCGTGTAAAATACAATGACATCTTTTTGTAGAGATAGATTCTACAGATTAAGAAAACAGGCTCAAGATAAAGGTCTGGGGGCAGCCAGTGTGACCTGGCCATACAGATACCAAAGAGGTCACAAGGCCACAAAACACATCCATTCCTAGCCTTCTGGGCAGAAAACCTGTTATACATCTCTTCCTCTGAAGCCTCAACTCTGTGTGTTTAACATTCCTGTTTTCCCTGGTTCTTATTTGTGAGCACAAGGTCCTACATTTCTCCTACACCCGAACATTGTAATTGTTGGAAAGTATAGACTGAATTAATGTTTACATATGTTCATTAAAATAATACTAAAATCAGGGAAATGCATATCTATTATAATTTTCTCTTCTTTCTGCATGTGCTTGTTTATATACTTATGCATGTGGATGGATGACTACATATATGAATACAGGTACATATATATGTAGAAGCAGAGATTGCTATGTTCTTCAATCTTTTCCCACATTATTTGCAGAGACAGTCACTTGCTGATCCCAGAACTTATCAATTTAGCTCATCTACCATCTTGTTCCAGAGACCCTCTGTTTCTGTCTCTAGCATGCTGGGATGATAGGTGGGCCTCTACTCATGTCTGGATTGTATATGGGTGCTGGGGATCTGAACTCTGGTCTTCATTGCTTTACCCACTGTGCCATCTCCTCAGACCGTCCTTTTCTTTATTTTCATCATGGTTGGAAATGGAACCCAGACCTTGCCCACACTAGGTTAAGTTGTCTACCATTAAGCTTCCATAGCTCCTTGTAATTTTTTTTTGACAAACTGGGCAATGCTGAAAGAATACAGTTTGCAAACCACAGCATAATTTAGAGCAGAAGGGCCTGAGCAGACTTGTACTGCTGAGAGTCTATCTGCAGAATTCTTAAGGATCTGGTCTTCCTGGTAGTGCAGAAGCACTGTTTTCCAGGCATGCTTGTCTATATCTCAAAGTTACACAGACATTAGAGAACAGGAATGCCTGACTCCCACGCCCCAAGACTGAGATGTGCTGTCATCTATTGCCTGGGCAGCAATTCACCTTATTGTCATTTCTGATCAATCTTAGCCTGAAGCAGTTATGGTTCCCAAGCTGGAAGAGTGGGTCCCTAGTTTTACAAGAGGGTCCTCTCATTGTTTTTAGTTTCTGTCTGCTTAGCAAGGGGTGGGCTGTGCTACACAAGAAGGTGGGAAGGCAGCAACCCCATAAGGAAGAAACTCAGCCAAAATGCAGAGAAGGCAGGAGGAAGAAGTTGGTTTGTTTGTTTTTTGTTTGTTTGTTTGTTTTTCTGGTGTCTGTAAGAGCTTCACCATGGTACTTGCACCCTAAACTCCCACCTGGTGACTCAGCTGATAGAGGAGAAGGAGACCAAGCCAGCACTGTGGGCTTATCATGGGTGGCAGAGCGGCAGACTGGCTCCATGGTGAGTTTGCTGTTGGTGTGGTGTGTGCCCTTGGTAGGTAGGATGTGGATGGAAGAGGGAGACTGCTGTAGCTCCTGCCATCCCTGGTGGTCGGATGGGACCCCACTTACTGTGATTGTAGCCTGCCAGGCCTATGAGAGCTCTGCAGAGTGCAGATTTACTGACTGATTTCTCAGGTGTGCATTGAAGACCTACGGAGTGCAGATTTGCCTTGATTGCATCCCTCTTGTGCCTTGCTCCTTCGCCCATGATGTTGGAACTAGAAGGAAAGTAGAGAAAAACTCCAGCTTTGTCCCATCCAGGCATCTTTAACAAAGTTTTTGCAGAGACAGGGAGGGACAGTTTTCATTCTATGGGAACATTCTAAAAGTTTTAGTTCTGTAGCTTGGGAATCTTCGGGGCTGGCTGGTTCAGTGCTAGGATAACTTTCTGTTCTGTCATCATGGCAGAGAGAGGTCTCTCTCCTGGTTCACCCAGTAGCTCAAGTCAATGACTCTAACCCATTTAGAGGCAGAGGTTTGAATGTATACGTGTCTGTGCATATTTGCCTATATACAACATCCTAACTCTCTTCCTTTCCTTCCTCTCTGGTTCACAAAGAGTTAACCAGCTTAGCCAGAGTCTTCTGGCTGATTTACCAGAGAAAAGACCACTAGCAATAAATCCTTTCACTTAATTCCCTGCTGCTAAACAGTATGTGTTAATTACCAGATATTAGCACTTATTAAAGGACAAGTAATAGTTAGATTTTTAGCACTTAATGAAGCATACAACAGTAAGAAAGAGTTAAGTTTCCCTAGCGCTTATTTAAGCCTAAAGAGTTAAATGGAGCACGGAGAGTTACAATGTTTAATAAAGCACAGAGTTAAAGAGAAAAGAAGCCAGCATTTTTTAGCCATAGAATAAGCAAGCAAATTTTTAGACTTTTTTAGACGTTATCAGCAAGCATTCAGTATAGCTAGAGAACTAGAAGGCCAGAGACTGTCAATCCTTAAAACCATGTCTGGTGACCATCAGTCTTTAAAGCAAAGTCCAACGCTGTGTCTCACTTCAAGCCCATTCCAGGAAGGTTTTCCCTTCCTCTACTCCTCCAAGTTTCTCTCCTCTTCCATTCCCATCCGAATCCACCCCCATTCTGTCTCTCACTAGAAAAGAACAAGCTTCTGAGAGATAACAGTGAACCATAACACAAACAAAAGGTAGTAAGATAAAACAAAAACTATCACATGGAATTTGAAAAGGATGAATGAACAGAAAGAGGGGCCTTAACCTTTGACTTGTGGTTTGCTAAGAAAACTTAAACTATAAATTGAAAAGATTAAATTTAGGATTATTTTCTAAGTGAGATACTTAATCGTGAAAACACAATGTGCTAAAACTTATAGTGAAAGCAGTCTGAGGGGCCATTTCCAGCTCTAGATGCCTATGTTATGAGACCAGAGTGTTCTAAAATAAATAACTTAATGGTACACTTTAGAGCCTTGGAAAAACAAGATCAAGTCAAATCCTAATTGGTAGTTGGCAGTATTTAAGGTCAGGGCAAAGATTAATCAAATGGAAATGAAAAAAACATTTCAAAGAATCAAAGGAACAAAGAATTTTTCCTTTGTAAATCTGATCACTAAACCCTTACCTAGACTGACGAACAGGAAGCAAAGCCTCGTGCTAGTAACACTAGCGATGAAGAACCAGTTGTTCAGAAGCTCAAAGACTCATAGACTATTTTGTAAAAACATATATTTCCACCAACTGGAAAATTTAAAGTAATGGATGAGTTTATTGATATGTATGATATAGCAGCGTTAAACCAAAATGAGATTTAAACAGATCTATTTAGGAGCAATGAGACTGATGACAGTAATTAAAAATATCTAACCACAATTATAATAACATCTGCAAATGTAGCACTGTTCAGGCCCTGATGGATCCAGATCTTCAATGAATTACTAATACCAATCCTTCTGAAGTCAGCCATAAATAGGAAAGGATGGATCACTAAACGCTCTTATAAAACCAGCATTAGTATTATACCCAAACCAGATAAAGACATAAAAACAAAGAAAAAATTAATAAAAGCCTTTTATTTACTTGTTGTGTGTGAGCATACCCAAGGATGTAGAGGTCAGAGAATTATTGTTCAGTCTTCCTGTTGAATATAGATGCAACTGTGTTTTTAATTTATAAATCATGTTTAGTATCTTTATTATTGAAAGATTCTTTTCTCACGTAGTTTCCCTTCTCTCTCCTACTCCCACTACCTCTCCTCTTCTCATATCTTGATGATCTTTTCTCAGTGAAATACTTGTGTCATGGTTCTTCTTGGTTGTCAATTTCACTGCATCTGGAATTAGCTAAAACCCAAGTGGCTGGGTATACACACCTGTGAAGGACATTTTATGAATAAAATAATTTGAATGGGAAAGACCTACTTGTAATCCAGATCTTTTGAGGCAGAAACATCTGCCTTTAATCTGGGTCATATCTTTGGATGGCCAGCAGCCTATGGAAGGACATGGAAGAAGGAAGCTTGCTCTCTCTTTGCTGCTTGCTCTCACTGGCCAAGTCCATTCCTTCACTGTCATTAGAGCCTACTCCGGGGTTCCAGCATGTTTTAAAGACCAGCTGAGACATCTAACCTCGAGGACTGAATGACTGGACTCTTGTACTTTCCTTTTTTTTTTTTTTTTTTTAAAAGATTTATTTATTATGTGTAAGTATACTGTAGCTGTCTTCAGACACCAGAAGAGGGCATCAGATCTCTTTATGGATGGTTGTGAGCCATCATGTGGGTGCTGGGATTTGAACTCATGACCTTTGGAAGAGCAGTCAATGCTCTTACCTGCTGAGCCATCTCTCCAGTCCCCCTCTTGTACTTTCCTTTAGCAGACAATCCTTGTTGGACTAATTGGACTGTACACCCTGTAGCCATTCCTATACATCCTCTTTATGTATATATTTCATTCTATAAGTTCTTTTCCACTTAAGAACCCTGACTAATACAAATTTTGGTACCAGGAGTTGTTCCAGAGCAACAGAAGTAAAAAGATAAATTGTTTAAGTATCAGGAACAGGCTTTCCAATCTGCCAGCACCTATAGTTACTGACATCTCTCCAGTTACTGAAACCTCTCCTAGAAGCTTGGAGTATATTGAAAGCCCATGGTGTGAATGATGTTACAGACTTAAGGAGACACATGCACTTGATTATTCTGATTCCCCAATTGTGAGCGGCAATAGATTTTGTGGTTGTATGAAACCAGTAACAGTTTGTGGAAAAATAAGGAAAATGGTGATGCTGGTTGGTTGCTCTTTTTAGCATCTCTGGATAAATGATAAAGGAAAAGCATACACTGTATGACAAAATTAACAACAATAAACTTGCTAATAAAGTTCACTGGCTCCATATGTGCACAGTCTAAAGGTTTCTAAATCTGCCCTGGAAGAGGATCTTCTCTCCAGCAGYCACAGAGCCTGAGTTGTGGAAAATCAAATTGAAGCCCTCATTATAAGGTTGGCTGAATTACAAAAAAAATCCATAACTGAATTATATATAAAAAAAACCCCTCAGCGTCAGAAGGTGTCAGCTGGTGGGTAAAGTAAGAGCATTCACTGGTAAAGAATGGGATCCTGCAACTTGGAATGGAGATGTGTGGGAGGACCCTATTGAAGCTGAGAATGTCTCTCAACCCTCAGCTAAAGATGTACTCACACCCCCACCGCTGAGATATATTCCCCTTTCAGCGTTGACGGAGGAAATTAACCCTTCATTGTCTGCTAAACCAGCAGTGACCTTCTCTGAAGGAAATAGCAGGCAAGATAATACTGATGTCCTTCAGGGCCCACCAATAGTCACCTCTCGACATATAGTCAGACTAAAGGCTAACAGGTTCCTAGGAGGGCGGTAGAAACTGTAGTCTGTGAAGATGTGTACTATCTACTGAAGAGCTGACTGAGTTTGTCAGTTCATTCAGACAGAAAGAAGTCTGGGGAATATGTGTGGGGAGGATATTAAGGGTGTGGGATAACGGTACAAAGAAAACGAAACTGAATCAGGCTGCGTTTATTGATATGGGCCCACTGAGTGGAGACTCTAGGCTTAATTTGGATGCTTACATAGTTAAAAATGGTGCCAAATTTTTGTTTGAATGATTGGCTGAAGCATTTGTCAAAAGATGGCCTACTGAAACGGAGTTATAGATGCCCGATATCTCTTGGTTTACCGTTGAAGGATTTATAAGAGTCGGGGGATTGCACTGCTAGAGTGGGCATGCTGTGTAAAACCTAATCCTCCACTTATGGGAAGGCCCAGAAGACATGCCCTTCACTAATCATATAAGACACAAAGTGGTGAGGGGGCACCCGCACATGTGAAGAGCTTCATCGTCGTCACCCTTTCCCTTGTCCCAGACCCTGGGGTTGCATCTCTTCTCTCCTAGCCGTCCCTCCTTTCAACACCAGCTTTGAGTGCCCCTTCCTACTGAAGGTTACTTTGCCCTCTGTCGAAGGCAGACCCACTGAAAGCTCACTCCCCTGGGATCCCAGGCCTGAGTGCAGTTCCCAACATGTCCATTACAACCATCGTGGTAATGTTTCATATGTGGGTCTGTCTCTCTTGTTATGCGGGAGATGTCTCTGGGACTGAGCCTGAGTGTTGGCTCTGGCACAGAGCTAAACAATCCAAATCAATATCTGTTAACTGGATGCATGAACACATGGACAAGTGAATGAATAACTCAGTCAGGGACAGTGTTGGCCGTTGGGTGTAACAGCTACATGCTTGCTCAGTGAAGAAGAAAATTTATGCTTATTTAGTGATGTGTTTATAGTCAATATTTTCTGTGTGCTGGACACTATGAATTGCTGGAGAAAAGGTAGGAAGCACTATGCACACATCTATGGAGTGGTTCCACCTTTGGGGTGTTTCAAATGCCTCACTATTCAGAATTTGCTTTTTTACCCTGAATGTTGGGTATGTGTCCTGTGTGCATATGTGTTTGTGTGTGTGTGGGGGGGGCATGCACGTGCCACTGCAAGCATGTAGTTCTAGAACAACATCATGTTGTTCCTCACCTTTAGTCTTGTTTAAGACAAGATATCTTTGCTATTGGCTGCTGTGGATGGTGGGCTGCCTGAAAGCTTCCAAGCAATTCCCCCGTCTTCACATCCCATCTCACTCTGGCTTGGGTTATAGACTCGGTTCCGGTCCACTCAGTTTATGATGTGGGTGCTGGAGATCCAAACTCAGAGTCTCATGCTTGTATGGCTTGTGCTTACCCACTGCGCCATCTCCCCAGACCCATGCTTCAGGCCTTTGTTTATTCTGTTTAATTATCGGAGTGGTTATAAGCTCTTTTGAGTCAGAGACACTTTTGAAAATCCAATAAAAACTTTGGAATCCCCCCTGAAATTGCTAAACATCTGAACCTCTCTGTGGACTCTGACTTGAAAATAGCAGGGCTGAGGATGCCAGGTCGCTGTGTGGCTCTTGGACTTTGTCAATGGTCTTGTATCAGGTACCTTTTTGCTCTATAGTACCTGCAAGGTGAATGGTGGGGCCTAAATAGTAGACTGGCTCTCTGGATCCAGAAATGCCCTGTAGAGACAAAGACTACAGTCAGAAGGGTTGCCTATGTGGGGAGTGGGAAGTTCCTGCTGGCTGGAGCCAGAGTGGCTGGGACCTCTCCCCTCATGATCGTCAGTACCTGCCGACTCTGTTCACACCCATTGTATCTCTATGGAATCATACCTTGCTGTGCCCCACCCCTGGTTGGTGGAGTCTGATTACCCTAACTTGGCTGTTTTCTTGCTATCACCTGGCAGCAGGCTGGCGGGGCAGAGAGCTGGAGTTTACAGAATTGGGTATGGGGCTGGTCCAGCAGAAGTGCCTGATAATGCATTATGTGGGCCTTGCACATCTACCTCTCTGGGTTTCTCCTCAGGAATGTCATTACAGAGTGTGTCTCTGTTACTGCCTGTTGAGTCCTTTTTATATTCTCTCCAAACATCATGTGTCCTCCATGTATCTTGCCTTAGCACGTACATGCATCTATCTCAGCAGACATCACTCTGCCAATCAGCCGGAGTCCATGGAAGCAGCAAGAAACTGCAGCACACCACCAGAAGTTTTCTGGTGCATTCCACTCTATGGAGTCCCAACAAATGGAGCTCAACTATGCAATGTAAGGCAGATCAATACATTCATGTCCTTAGCAAAGAATCCTTCATCACGTGTCCTTTCACGTGTTTGCTTTAGCTGAACATCCTCTCCCCTGTGTCTGCTTCAGCTGCCTTAGCCTTTCACCTGTGTCCACTTCAGGAAAACACTCCTTCATGTGTTTGCTCCAGCAAAACACCATCCAACACAACCGACTCTCCAAAGAACCCTTAAGTTTCCACTTTAGTAAGGCAGTTGGCCAGTTCTGGCCCAACACTGTTGGTATGCAAATTCATCTCTATAGCAATATCCACTATCCATTGCTGTTTTTCCCAGGACCCCAAATCGTACTATGACTTGATTTCTCCTGGATTATATTCAGTGATATCTTCGTTGAAGCTGAATGGGGCCTCAGAAGAGCAGATGGCTCTAAGATGGTTCTGCAGCTGGGTTTCCTGAGGGCAGACTCCTTAGCAATCTGAACTGCATAGTTGTTACCTTGAGTTTGGGGACTTTAGTCTTTTTGGTGTCCTGGCCAGTTCAGCTGAGATGGCCTCCAGCTATTGAATGATTTATGCTTGCTTTTCAATAGTCTTTCCTGCTGAGGTGAGCAAGTCTCTCTGTCTATAAATCTGTGTGTAAGCCTAAGCCATAGCAAAGGCATGCTAGCTCTCCCTGTCTCTCCAATCACAAGATCTGCACCAGAGTGATTATTTTTGTTCTTTGGGCAGATGGGCCCCTAGGCAGGACTTGTGCCCAGATGACTTCTTTTTGACCTGAGACCACCGCTACTCCCACATAACTAGTCCCTTCCTAGATGAAGCTACTGCCGTCTGTGTAGCAATCCACAGCTCTGGTGGTCAGAGGGATGTCTGTCAGGTCAGATGAAGCGCCTGATACTGAGCAGATGGGAGCAGGCTCAGATCTTACCTGGATTACAACAGTAGCACATCTGGCCAAGCCAGGGAGACTGTCTTCTGTCCGTACCATGGGAACTTCTCAAATTCATGTTTACATTTTAACCTCTGGAGGATGAGTCAAATTTTGGAGGAGCAGATAGTCCTTGCTTATTGGGCAGATTACTGTTCAAGACTTTTGTAGGCTATCCTAACTGTAACTTGGGGGCACCCCTGAGTGAAATCATAACCTGAAGTTTGCTCAGAAGATCTCACCCCAATAATGGGAAGGGGCATTCAGGGGTGATCATAGAGGAATTGTCAATAAAGGTTACAGTTCTTTGATTCAAGTTGACAGTCTGTTTAGTGGTACATATGTATCAGTTTACATCTGCTTGTATCTTCAGGGTTTGACTGGTGAGGGGTCCTTGTGGCTCTTGCAAGACTAAGTAGGTAGCTTCAGTGTCAACCAGGTAGTCTGTAGGTTGGCCTCCAACATTAACAGTTCCTAGGGATTGCCTCAGTGGCCTTCATGAGAATCCATTCTCTTTTCAGATAATCTGTTGAACGTCATCCCAAGTGGGGAGGTGATTAAAAAAAGAGAGAATCAGCTAGAGAAATGAGGAAGTCAGGACTGACACTGAAAGGGTGAGGGGGCTTACAGTTGGAGAGGTCTGTAGTGGAGAAGGAAATATAAAGATAAGTTTCATCAGGATATCATTGCAAGGCACAAGGACAGAGACACATGCTTTCTCTAAATCAGGGTTTCAGAATTCAGGAGGGCCTGTTGGCCAGAAGGGAGAAGACCAGAGCAGAGAGACCATATGGAATTTCTTTAGTGGGTATTCAGAAGGGAAAAGACTGCAGAGGGCTGGGAAGAAATTGGCAGTTGGTCAGGGAAAGAGGAAACAGGAGGAGGTGTGGTAAGACCTGGTGGGGAACTGAAAGCTGGACCTGAAGTATGAGTACCCTGTGGGACTCCTTGCTGGTCATGGGAAGGTGAGTGGACAAGGGATAGGGAGGCAGAGCTGGGGGTGTGGGTGGCTGAGAAAAAACAGAAGGTAGAGGAGAGGAAAGGAGGAACAATGAATGGCTAGGGCTGGTAAGAAGCAGCAGGAAGGAGGAAGGGAGGGGCCAGGGAACAGGAATGTGGAACAGGCAGTATGGGAAGACTTGGCAGGAAATAGAGGAATTGGTTCTGGAAATACAGCTGACTGAGGTCGTCTCAGCAAGGCCCGAGCTGGGTAGGACACTCAGATGCCTAAGAGAGCTGTGTATAGAGGTGGTTATAAGGGGGACGAAGTTTTGATGCCTCCTGTGATTCCTGCAGAATGGGTTTTAAAATAGACCCTTGTGTTTACATAGCAAATTCCTGGCAAGGAGGCCTTGAAGAGGACCCCTGAGTCTGGGTGGCTGCTTCTTAGAGGGCCTTTTACTGATCCTGGCCACCCTGCCTGCATCATGGAGACCCTCATCCAGGGAGGTAGAGCCGAGGTTACCCCAGCCCAAGGCAAAATGTATCCAATTTAAGCTGGGTGACTCAGATTCCCATAGACCATATTAACTGCTGCCCAGGACACTAGTTAGTCAAAGGAGCCCTTGGGAGCCAGTGGACTCCAAATTTGGACCATTCAAGTTCACAGAATCTTTACAGTCAGCTCTTGGTGATAGCCAAAATCTTCTTTAACTAGAAGGGGATAAAGTTTGTAAAAATATTTTAGAACAGAGGCCAGAGGCTTCCTAGCTTACCAATGTTACCCATGTCATTTCTTCATTCCCGTTTCACTCAGCCAAGATGGAACACACAAAAACAGGCAAAACACAAGACAACATGGTATACCCAGATTGTGGAGTCCCAGCAGACCACCAGAGACCATCAAGAGTCTAACTCACATGCAAAATCTTATTCAAACTCAGACCTTCCAGCCTCTCCAATGCATTGAATGGATGTGGAAGGCCCCAAGCTGGTAAAGCCTTGTCTTTTTATCACAGTTTCAGCAGGGTGAGGGGCTCTCCAACTTGGCAGTTACATGGTTGGTTAGCATTTGGGAAACTACAGCTTGGCACATTCTTATTGGCTAGCAATGATTTCAGCTTTGTATGTACAACTGAGGCTAACTTGAGCAATCTATTTTGAGACATCTGGAATATTAGTTGTTTTCCTCCTAAGAGCTGATTGGCTGTCACTAAGGATGGAGTAGCCGTTGTTAGGAAAGTTGTAGCTATTGTTAGGAGGTGTCTTGGTTCCTGAAACAAGCTGTTTTTCCAGTTCCTGAGTTCGGCCTGATGACAAGCTCAACATAAGACAGAATCTGAATACAAAATGGAATTTGTAATGTTAGGCTGGGCCCTTCCCAAAACACAAAGCAAAGATAACTACAAGGACAAGGATAGCCACAATTGGCCTCATATGAGATTCACCAGCTAGACCAAAGAAATTTTTTTAAACAAATCTTTTTAGAGTAGCATGTACCTACTTGATCTCATGCCACCTGTGTCCTTGGGCTTAGGCTGGTGACTTTTCTTCCTGCCCATGGGAACTGTGTACAATTATTGCCAGCGATCTGGTAAATGGAAAGCAATTCCCAGCTCTGTTTTCTCCTGCCCGGTCTTCCTTCCTGACACTGCTCAAATGCCTTGTCTGTAAGTTGCAGTCAGGGTGGGTTGGGACCAGAGACTTCAGTGCACACACTTGCTCCCATCAACGACTGCTTCTAGCCAAGCCACTGAATCAAACCACTCCTGAGATGTGCAGATCATTTTTCTGTGAACTTGATTCTATATTCTAAATAGAGTCTGATTCCATGGCTCTGGGTCTCAGTCTGTCCAYGTGGACCCGCAGACCCCTCCCTCCTCCTGCCTTCATGAACTGGCCTGCAGATAATCACTCTTCCTTTGTGGAGATTCTCACTGCCACAGACAAATGATTCTCAAACATCTTATCTGTAAACTTGTTCTGGTATACACCTAAAGTTCTACTTCTCTGGTCTTTAAAATCTTTTATCTCTGATTTCTTTGCACTCTGCTCTCAAAAAAATTTATACCTTTAGATTATCTGTAAACTCTCATCTAAGGATTTATAATTGCTCATTTGGTATGGGTTAAAGTCTATATAATTTACAGCAATATATATGTATATATGCATGTAACTCAAATTCAACTTTATGTTTATGTAACTTGGGTTTAACTCTGTGTACATGTCCATATGATTTGGAATGCAACTTCCATTTTAAAGAAATATACAAATAGATCTGCTAGTAAAAAATGTTTTAAATATTAGCTACTATGTCTACCAAATGGCTTGCAACCTGCCATGTGACTTTACCATCTTAAGATGATCAAACAATAATTCTAAAACTTCTTAGCCATAATGAACTGTTTATTATCATGTCTCCTTTTAGACTAAGAAAACAACAAATCTCATATTTTAAATTAGTATGGATTTTTGTGATGATGACAGAAATGTAAAGTTATTGGAGTTTACTGAATGACAAAAGCCAAACCTAATGGCCTAGCATTAGGATCAAAAGAGGTGTAAATTCTGAAAACAGCGAATATGCATTGGGGTCCCAATCCAGGCACCTTGATGGGAAAGATGTGTCAAAAGTGACTAGCTTTTCAGCATGGAGTACCCAAAATGGCCTTCTTGCCTCTTCTCCAGTGTTTCCCCTTTTCGGAAGCAAACAAGCTCAGAAGGAGTTGTTATCAGACACTTCAAATGGGTTGATGGGTACAGGGAACAGATTCGAGCAGGACAATTAGGCCAGGGACTTATCCAAAAAAAGTGGGAGGGGGGTCCTGGGTCTTCCAGTTATACAGATTTGAAGTAGAGAAAACAACATAAGTCGGGGAGGGCAATGCCCCTCCTCTCTGTAGCTACTCTGTGCCCCAGGAGGGCACAGCATTCTTCACCAATGGAGCAGCAGAAGCTGGGGTCTGAGTTGAGTCTGGGGCATGGTGGGA
>BDUI01005104.1:7132-18950 GCA_002335545.1 Apodemus speciosus
CTTGGTAAGAGGACCGTGAGTGCTGAATAACTCAAAAATAAGTAAGTAAAAATAACGAAGTCTTGTGTGTCTTTCCTACCTCCTCTTTCTTAAGATGCTTAATATTTTTTAAATTCTAGAAATTTTGTGGTAACTGAATGGAGATGCAAATTTGTAATTTTTCTTTCTCTTCTGCCGTGAAGAGCCATGTAAGGAAAAAAAAAAAAAAGAAAGAAAAAGATAGTGGTTACCGTCTCTAGCTATTGTCGCCGCCATTTCCCCTGAACATTCGCAGATTTTTAAAACTAGTTTCATGAAATAGTTTAGGACTAGCAGACTCCTGTTCCAAATCCATTCGAAGCTCATTAGCCAAGTAAAGTACATGCCATGTGCTTCTTAAAGCGGAACCTTAGGAAGAGCKAAGTGGAAGTATGGGTCTAGTGGATGGCCTCCTGATCTTCTTTAACTCTGCATTTTTCTGAGATTTCTTCCAACAACCTTGGACAGCTGAACTTGGTCCTTTAAGCTGCACAGACACCAAAGCAGACCTACTGGTGTGTCTGAGATGGAACTAGTTGACAGTGACTGTTCCACAGCAGCCTCCTTCTCCAAACCCTCTGTCTCCCCTTCGGCCTGGCAATCACGGGAGCACCAGGAGTAGGAAACATATATTTTGACAAGTTGTTGGTCTTAAAAAATGTTGACTGAAGATATTGAATGAACAAAATTTGCATAATTATGTCGAAGAAATTTTTGAAGGCCATTACGAGTAAATATATTTGAAAATGAAAAAGTAAGAATTTTCTTCATAAAATGGAGTTTTAATACAGATAATTGTAAAGAAAATGCCAAGTTTGAAGTCTTATTCTTATTTACTTTTCATTTAGGGGAGAAAGGGTTTATTTTAACTTACAATTCGAAGTTATATTCCATCATATCAGGAGAATCAAGACTGTAAGAGCTTGAAGGTCCTAGTCACATTGCATCCACAGTTAATAGGAGAGAGGACTGAATTTATGCACACGTAGTCTTCAGCTACCCCTCTTGTTCAGGGCCACAAACCAGGTAATGGTGCTACTCACTTACTGCCATTAAGGTTATTTTTTTCTACCACCACGCTTTATATTCTTCCCTTTTAAAAATTGGTTATTTTGTTTATTTACATTTCAAATGTTGTCCCCCCCTTTCCGGTTTTCCCTCCACAAACCCCCATCCTTTCCCCTCTCTCCTTTGCCTTTATGAGGGTGCTTCTATGAAGGATTTTTTAAAAACATTTATTAGATATCTTCTTTATTTACATTTCAAATGTTATCCCCTTCCCTGATTTCCCCTGCCAAAACCTCCTATCCCATCCTCCCTCACCCTGCTCACTAACCTTCCCACTCCAGATTCTCTGTCCTGACATTCCCCTACACTGCAGCATCAAGCCTTTACAGGACTAAGGGCCTCTCTTCCCACTGATGTCTGACAAGGCCACCCTCTGCTACATATGCAGCTGGAGTCATGGTTCCATGTGTAATCTTTGGTTGATAGTTTAGTCCCTAGGAGCTCTGAGGGTACTGGTTGGTTCATATTTTCATTCCTCCTATGTGGCTGCAAACCTCTTCAGCTCCTTCAGTCTTTTCTCTAACTCTTCCATTGGGGACCCCGTGCTCAGTCCAATGGTTGGCTGTGAGTATCTATCTCTGTATTTTTCAGGCTCTGGCAGAGCCTCTAAGGAGACAGCTATATCAGACTCCTTTCATAAAGCACTTCTTGGCATCCTCAATAGTGTTTGTGTCTGTTAAATATATATGGGATGGATCCCTAAGTAGGGTAGTTTCTGGATGGCCTTTCCTTCAGTCTCTGTTCCATACTTTGTCTCTGTTTCTCCTTCTGTGGGTATTTCATTTTCCTTTCTAAGAAGGACTGAAGTACCCATACTTTGGTCTTTGTTTTTCTTGACCTTCATGTRGTCTGTGAATTGTATCTTTGGTGTCCCAAGCTTCTGGGCTAATATTCACTTATCAGTAAGTGCATACCATGTGTGTTCTTTTGAGATTGGGTCACCTCACTCAGGATGATATTTTCTAGTTCCATCCATTAGCCTAAGACCCCCCTCGACATGCATATAACTGTGCACACAGTTCCCTCAYTGAGACTCTGAGGGTTTGATGAGGAGGGATGACCTCAGCTCCTATCCTACACAGGCCTTACCTGCCTTACGCTGGGCATCACTGTGGTGATGCTACATTCCTTTTCATAGGAATGAAGAAAGAATGGACAGGCATAGTAACACACGTATGTATATATAGATACAACCTTTGGTGTCCACATAGAGTTGCTCCTGTGTACATGTGTTTAGGTCTAAGTTTTGGGGTCTGGATAATGTCAGGGTGCTCATCCATGAATAAGCTCCATTCTGTCTCTCATAGCAGCCCTTAATTGCTGATAGTTCTTTTTCTTGGTGTGAATATTTCCCCATCCGTATTTGTATGTCGACTGGTGGTGTTAGTGTGCAAATGTGGTCACTGAGTTTCATGGGAGCACCTCGTTGTTATATTGAGAAAATACAGTTTTGCAGCAGACATCCTGGTTCTCTGGCTCTTAGACATTTTCTGCCACCTCTTTTTGCACTGATTGGAACACCCTGATGGGTAGGTGGGCAATGTAGTCCTTGGGGTTCACATCTCAGTGAAATCACTCTGCCCCTCTGCCCCTAACAGTCTCCATAACACCAGCAGATGAAAGCTCATCAGCAAGGAGAAGCTTTCAGTTCATTTACAGAATAATTTCGCTAGATCTTGCAACCAAGAAATGTGGCATATTCTGTTGTTTTCAAACAAAATCTTAATCATTTAATTTTACCAATGAAGTCTCCAGAGCCAGAAGCTGTGGTGAAAGCCTGGGAGCTCAGAGAGGCAGAGAAAGCACCCAACTGACCCTCCTCCTCAGATGTCCCACCATCTCTGCCTCTCCCCATCTCATGCCATCAAAAACAACCTCTACGAACTCATTGTCCCTCTCTTCTGTATTGTGTATGTCTCTCTATACATCCTATGATTCCCTCTTCATCTGTATAATATTTTTTCTTAGTAATTCTATATTCATTTCCTTTCAACTGGCTACTTGATCTATGGTGGACTCTGTTTTATCTTGTTTATAGTATTCAATCAGAAAGCCTCTGTAGTAAAGGTGTGTGCTAAGGCTGAGACACACAACTGAAACCAGGTTTTTCCTCAATCTCAGGGTTCACAGCAGGATCAACTATCCTGTAACAATCTTCAGAAAAAGGTCTTATTATCTAGTTCTGTTTGGTAACCAGGAGGAAGGGCAAGGACCTATATTATACAGTGGCTAATGGTACTTCTCTAAGCAACACCTGCTATGGAGACCTCCATCACTTGCCACTGATATTTTGGCATTGAAGAGCAACAATAACAATATCTTTCTTGCAACTCTTTATTTCATTATTATTCAAAAACAGTTAATTCTTTTAGTCACTCAAATTAAAATTTGAGGTGAGTATGAATTTCTTTAAAAATTGTGCTTATTATATCCTGTTCATGTTCTGAGAGAGGGCTAAAATTGATCATCATTTAGTCATCTATTTCTGACATATGTAGTTCATAGAGAATGCTTGGCAGAACCCTTAATATACCTGTGGCCATGTGTCAGCTCCGTGATGTTTAACTATTTCCTAAAGGAATCAAGACATGGAAACTTTTCATTGCTTTCTATAGGATATAGGAAATGTGACAGCAACCTTGGCATAGTGTCTTATAATGTGTACATAATTAATGTTTTTAAATATTTTGAAGCCATCGAAGGAATCTATTCAGCTACATTCTGAGCTCTTTAGTGTTTATCTGTATGGACAAAGTATAGACTCATTTGTTCCCCAGGTACAGAAACAGACTCTTCCCTGACACAATGGTCTACCCATAGTAAGTAACTTTTTTTAAAAGTAATTGCATGTTGGAAATTTGATACATTTTATATTTCTCTTATTATAGTGTTTTAATTTAAGCTCTTTTTCATAAAATTGTACTATTTTTTTCTGAAGAAAATGATCATAATGGGGTTTGGAAGAGAATTCAGTCATAAATTTGATCTCAGGGATATATATGGAAATTTTATCACAAGAGTGTTAGGTAAAATTATACGCCAGCAAGAATGTTAAAGAACAGCTACTTTACTATGTACTTTATAGGATTATTATCTTTTTCAGATATTGGTATTTCAATAGGTAAATTATTTCTTCTTTCTACATGCTAGCTATAGTTTTGCTATAACAAAAATTGCAGTGACTGATGTTAGCATAAACCACCACTGACTTTTAAGCCTTAAGATGTGCCACACAGAGACTGTAAACCTCTATTGTACAAAAACAGATTCTTGAGATATATTTATTTGTAAATACTTACGAATACTTATATTTATAAGTTCTTATAAATATCATACACTATAATCATAAATGTTATAAATATATATAAATGAAAATTGTAAATAACATACAATGTACTATTGTGAGCAGTGACTGTCCTTTGAGCCAAGCAGTTGCTTTCACAGGGAATTTAATTGCTCTCTCTTGCAAAAAGACCATCCCAGTCAGGCTTGTTGACTGTTTGTACACCCCACCCATGGAGGAGTGGGGAGGGTCACCCTCACTTGGTTATAAAACTGTTTCCCCCTTGTTGACCCATGAAACTAATACTAACCCAGTTTACACTGAGAAATTACTATGATCCATACAACTTTGGTGTTGGAAACTTGACTGGGGTGATGAGGGAAGGATTCTGGGACAGACTCATAGACACATATTCGGAAAAGCTGACATCACATCATGTGGGCTGAATTCTCTCATGAATATGCACCAGCAATGGAGGAGGTAGATTTAATACACAGCTGAAAGAGAAGCCAGGCTACTTAATCTAGGAGGATGTTCTTACATAGGAGCGGCTTCAGTACATAAACCTCTAGGAGGAGGAAGCTTTGCTCAGTTGTTCTGTACACACTGTCACCATCTGCATATAGCTCAGGGAAAGGTTCTAGCATTCCCATGTGAAGTGGAAACTTCCAGTTTCTTTGGAAAGTTAGTTATGTCAAATGACGTTTTGCTAGGGCATATAGGTGAAAGGTTGTATTGCTAAACCAAACATGTGAAAGCCTGTTTTCCTAAAGCAGACACAGGTGAAAGGATGTTTTGATATAGCATCCACGTGAAAGGCCCCGGGATGAAGGGGTATAAATATAACCCCACAGAGAGTGGGAGACAATCACTGAGCCTCAGTTTGGTTTGCTCTGCCTTGCTATTCTTCGCTAATGACATGCAGGTATTGGTTTGCCTTACATATTGTTGTTGAGCTCAACTTGTGCTAAAGCTGCCATTGARAGAGACTTGCACAAGAACTGCTAGTGAGGTTCCAGCAGCAGCATGCTGCCTCCCCAGCCTCACATTCGGCCAGCTGACGATCAGGGTTCTTTCTTTATGATTTATTTACATCTGCCCGGTGTCTGCCTGGTGAAAGGACTGGACTGTGGCTGCCGGTTCATGCCTAGTGTCTGCCTTCGTCGAGCACTGGTCTGTAGCTGCTGAGTCATATTTGGGGTTTGCTACAGTACTAAACTGCTGCCAAAGAATACAGAGGTCACCCCCAAAGAACTATTGTTGAACAGGTCCACTTCCCCCATATCTTAATAACTTTTCTCTTCCACTATCTCTGCTGGGTTGTAGGCTAGAGGAGATGTTGAACCCTTATTAAAAGTAGGTTGCAAAAATCTTTTGCCTAAACCCATGGATCTGATGCTTTGGGGTCTGATGGCTATGCTCCTGTGAATAACACACATTCACTTAGGACCTTTTACACTCCTTACATTTTTTTTCCTTAAAATCCATAGAGAATTGAGAATGTGGGTAAATTACTTTTCTGGAGAGCAGATGTTTAAGGTGGTTTTCAACTCTGCCAGATGTCATCAAAGCTTCATATGTAGAATATGAAGAATATATTTTTTTCTAAATTACTTCTTTCATATAATGTTTTGAATTGAGTTCTCCTGCCCTTATTCTCTTCACCCACCCAACTATATATTTTTTCTCTACTTTTCAGGTAAATAAAATACAAAAACAAATAAACAAAAACCCAAATCCACACAAAAATAATAAAACATATAAGCAAACCAAAGACCATTATAATAAAAGATGTGAAAACAAAAGAAAATGAAGCAAACTGTCCACAAAAGTCTATGGAGTACATTTTGTTTTGGCCGACTACTCCTGAGCATGCACTTACTGTAGAGTGTGGTTGATATACCGAGTGACACTGAAATAGAGAAATTCTATTTCCCCATTGCCAACAGGTATCAGTTGGAATGGATTCTTGTTTAGGAGTGTACTCTTCTCTTAGTGCTGGGACCAGGTCTGGCTTGACACTGAGCAGGTCCTGTGTGTGCTGCCATGGTCTTTATGAGTCCATATGTGCATCAGTTCTGTTATATTTGGAGATACTATTTCTCTGGAGTCATCCATAATCTCTGGCTCTTATAATCTTTCCACCTCCCTTTCTGCATAAATTCCTCAGCCTCATAGAGATTTTATGAAGACATCCATTTAAAGAATGAATGATTGAAAGTCTCTCACTTTCTGCACATTTTACAGTGGTCGGTCTCTCTGTTGATTCCCATGTACTGCAGGAAGKTTCTTTGGTGTGGGTTAAGCCAAAGTATAAGTATAGCAGTTTGCCATTAGGAATCAATTTATTGCTTTGTTTTCTTACGAGAATAATAGTATTAGGTTTTGCCATAGCTGCAAGGGAGAAAGGCAAGAAATATATAAAAGCAGGCCTATTAGAGTAACACCTGAGTTTTCAATAAGGACTCTGAAAGCCAGAAGGGCTTTTCTGCAGCTCTGAGAAACCACATATGCTAGTGAAGACTACTATATCCACCAAAACTAACAATGATTATCAACAGTGAAAAAAACATTCCATGGTAAAACTGAATTTAAGTCATTTTCTCTACCAATGCAGCTATACAGAAGGTGATAGAAAGAAAACTTCAGTCTCAAGATGTTACTTACACCCAAGAGAGCACAAAGAATAAATAATCTAAGAATANGTGACACTGAAATAGAGAAATTCTATTTCCCCATTGCCAACAGGTATCAGTTGGAATGGATTCTTGTTTAGGAGTGTACTCTTCTCTTAGTGCTGGGACCAGGTCTGGCTTGACACTGAGCAGGTCCTGTGTGTGCTGCCATGGTCTTTATGAGTCCATATGTGCATCAGTTCTGTTATATTTGGAGATACTATTTCTCTGGAGTCATCCATAATCTCTGGCTCTTATAATCTTTCCACCTCCCTTTCTGCATAAATTCCTCAGCCTCATAGAGATTTTATGAAGACATCCATTTAAAGAATGAATGATTGAAAGTCTCTCACTTTCTGCACATTTTACAGTGGTCGGTCTCTCTGTTGATTCCCATGTACTGCAGGAAGKTTCTTTGGTGTGGGTTAAGCCAAAGTATAAGTATAGCAGTTTGCCATTAGGAATCAATTTATTGCTTTGTTTTCTTACGAGAATAATAGTATTAGGTTTTGCCATAGCTGCAAGGGAGAAAGGCAAGAAATATATAAAAGCAGGCCTATTAGAGTAACACCTGAGTTTTCAATAAGGACTCTGAAAGCCAGAAGGGCTTTTCTGCAGCTCTGAGAAACCACATATGCTAGTGAAGACTACTATATCCACCAAAACTAACAATGATTATCAACAGTGAAAAAAACATTCCATGGTAAAACTGAATTTAAGTCATTTTCTCTACCAATGCAGCTATACAGAAGGTGATAGAAAGAAAACTTCAGTCTCAAGATGTTACTTACACCCAAGAGAGCACAAAGAATAAATAATCTAAGAATASTAAAGCAAAAGAGGGGAGAAAACCCCACCCAACCCCAACAAAATAACAGAAATCAATAAACATTGTTCATTAGTTAACTCTTAACATTAATGGTTCCAAGGCAACAATGAAAATGACACAAGCTAACAGATTAGACTAGAAAATAGGATATAGCTTTTTGTTTCATCGAAGAAACACACCTCAAGCACATCACCTCAGGATAACATGATGGACTGTGGTATTCCAAGCATATCAACATGAAAATAAAGCAGGTATACCTATTTTAATATCTGACAAAATAGAACAAACCAAAATTAATCAGAAAAGAAAGGGAAGGCCACTAACCTAATCAAATGGAAAATTCTACCCAGAGGACACAGCTATTCTTAATATTTATGCACCAAACAAAAAGGCACCCAAGTTTATAAAAGATTTGCCACTATACCTAAAATTCTATATTGACCCTCACACAATAATAGTGGGTGACATCAATACCACAATCTCACCAACAGATTATACTAAAGGGAGGAACCCTGGATTAAATAATTTTCATCAATCAAATTGTCCTAGCAGACATCTGCTGAAAATTCTACCCAACCACAACAGAATATATTTCTTCTCATATCAGGGATACCAGAGACATACCTTAACTAAATAAAGTCAATTTATAATAAGCTAACAACCATAATCCTCCATGGAAAGAAACTCAAAGCATTTTCACTAAAATCAGGAACAAGGCAAGAATGTCACTATAGGACTTGAAGTCTTAGCTGGAGCAGTAAAACAACTGAAGGAGATACAAATAGGAAAGGAAGTAATCAAAGGGGAAGGGGGTGGTTCACATTTTCCCTGTACAGCAGGCAGGAAGGGAAAAGAGCCTGTGATTGGCAGATACTGTGCAATTGGGAGCAAATGCTGAGTATCAGAGGGGCGGGGAAAGAGAAATGTCCTTCTTCAGGAGTCTTAATGTCATGGTTTCTTTTGGTGAAGCCTTTCCCCATGATGATCTTTACTGACCAGCACTCCTAGACAAACCTTGCTTATTTACATTACTTTATTGAGTATGAATGTGGTCACACACACTTTATTTGTGGTGAATCAAGGATTATATACTTTTTGGGGGGGAAGGATATGAGAATATCCAGGAAGAAAAGGTCATTGGCTGAAGACTAAGGCTGGCTAGATACCTCATTATCATAGAGAAGTCCAGAGAATGCTAAGTGACTATGGTGCTTTCAGTTGGTGGTCTCAGAGCAGGCACTGGAAGGTGGGAGGGGCCAACTTTTAGAGTCTCAGATCTCTATGATCTCCACTGTTTGAGTACTGTTCCACTTTGTCAGGTCTTATGTCAATCTGGTAGAACAGTACCACATGACCTACAATATGATAGTATGCATATATAACCCTAAAACTCCACCATGAAACTTCACACAGAATATTCAATTTTATATATTTTTATGTATCATAAAATTCATGTTATAATACTTGTATGAAAATTTTACATTTCTTTCATGTAAGTTGTTTTTAAATAAAGGAAAAATAAACTTTTGATTAAATTTTAATTGAACATTGTATTACAATATGTAAATAGTACAGAATAATTCACTTGAGAAACTTTTAGCAGTTAAGTGATCCTTCTCATAAGTAATTTAAATCAGTAAACAGTCAACTTTAGCTTTCGTAACTGCGGGTATTTTGAAACAGGTGTAGAAGAAGGCAACATAACTAACTACCAGGATGATGGTCTACAACTGATAAAATGATTAAATTTCCAGGTTAGTTTAGAAAACTATATTGAACAGATAGGGAGAAAGTGGAAAGCCTTGTCTACTCCCTGATTTTAGTGCAATTACTTCAAGTTTCTCTCCATTAAGTTTGATGTTGGGTACTGGTTTGCTGTATAGTGCTTTTACTATGTTCAGGTATGGACCTGGAATTTCTGATCTTTCTAAGACTTTTATCACAATCCCTGAGATGAAGCCTATTTGATCATGATGGATGATTGTTTTGACATGTTCTCGGATTCAGTTTGCAAGAAGTTTTTTGAGTATTTGTTTTGCATTTCTTTCTTTTTTWAAAGATTTTATTTATTTAATTGATATATATGGTGAGTACACTGTATCTGTATTCAGATACACCAGAAGAGGGCATCAGATCCAATTACAGATGGTTGTGAGCCACCATGTGGTTCCTGGAAATTGATTTCAGGACCTCTGGAAGAGCAGTCAGTGCTCTTAACCTCTGAGCCATCTCTCCAGCCCCATGTTACATGCATTTTAAAGATGGAGACTTAAAAAAATAGAAGAGAGGAAATTCAGTATATCAAAGTTTCTTTGGCTCTAGGAGCATCGAGGAGATATTTTTTTATTAATTAATTATTTTATTCTCTTACATCCCAAATGTTGCCCTCCCTCTCAGTGCCCCAACAAAGAGTACTTTCCCTCTCCTCCTCCCCTTTGCTTCTGAGAGGGCCACCCCACCCTGCTACCCTGTGGTATCAAGTCTCTATAAGATTAGGTACATCCTTCCCCACTGAGGCCAGACCAGGCAGTGCTCTGCTACATATGTGCCTAGGCCTATGACCAGTCCATGTATGCTCTTTTGTTGTTGGCTCAGTCCTGGGAGATCTGAGAGGTCCAGTTTAGTTGACACTGTTGTTCTTCCTATGGCATTGCCAATCCGTTCAGTTCCTTTAATCCTTCTAATTCTTCTATAAGGGTCACCAACCTTGCATCAGTATTCATAAGGCAAATTGGTCTGAAGTTTTATTTCTTTGCTTGGTCTTTGTGTGGTTTAGGTATAAGAGTAATTGTGGCTTCATAGAACGAATCGGGTAGTATTCCTTCTGTTTCTAATTTGTTGAATAGTTTGAAGAGTATTGGTATTGGGTCTTCTTTGAAGGTCTATTAAAACTGCACTAAACCCATCTAGTTCTGGGCTTTTTGGGGGTGGGAGGCTATTAATAACTGCAGCTATTTCTTTAGTGGTTATGGGACTGTATAGATCTTTTATCTGATCCTGATTTTACTTTGGTAACTGTTATCTCTCTAGAAATTGTCCATTTCATCCAAGTTTTCCAGTTGTGTTGAGTATAGGCTTTTGTAGTAGGTTGTGATGATTTTTTGGATTTCCTCAGTTTCTTTGTTATATTTTCCTTTTCATTTCTGATTTTGTTGATTTGCATATTGTCTCTGTGCCCTCTGGTTAGATTGGCCAAGGGTTTAGTCTACCTTGTTGGTTTTCTCAATGAATCAGCTCCTGGTTTGCTTGATTCTTTGTATAGTTCTTTTTGTTTCTACTTGGTTGATTTCAGCCCTGAGTATGACCAACTAAGCATTGAGTAAATTGTTGTTAATTTTCCACGGGTATGTGGGCTTTCTAGGAATACAATTGGGGGGAGGTGGGAGTGGGTCGGGTGGAGGGGCATATACATGGAGGCAGGGAGTGGGAGGAGGGGTTGGGGGTCTTTGGGGAGGGGGAAATTGGGAAAGTTTTACCATTGGCAATGTAAATAAAGATGATATTAAATGAAAAAAAGATGATCAAGGAAGAAGTAAAGAAAGAAATCAAAGACTTTTTAGAATTTAATGAAAATGAAGGCACAACATAACCAAATTTATGGGACACAATGAAAACAGTGCTAAAAGGAAAACTCATAGCCTTGAGTGCCTCCAAAAAGAAACTGGAGAGACCCTGAACTAACAGCTTAACAGCACACCTGAAAGCCCTGGAACAAAATGAAGTTAATTCACCCAAGAGGAGTAGGAGACAGGAAATCATCAAACACAGGGCTGAAACCAATCAAGTAGAAACAAAGAGAACCATACAAAGAATCAACAAAACCAGGAGCTGGTTCTTTGAGAAAATCAATAAGATAGATAAACCCCTAGCCAGACTAAACAAAGGGCACAGAGACAGTATCCAAATTAACAAAATTAGAAATGAAAAGGGAGATATAACAACAGA
>BDUI01005104.1:33531-45461 GCA_002335545.1 Apodemus speciosus
GGTCCTCTGGAAGTATTGTGTCCAGTTTTCTGAGGAACCTCCAGACTGATTTCCAGAGTGGCTGTACCAGCTTGCAGTCCCACCAGCAGTGTAGAAGTGTTCCTCTTTCTCCACATCCTCGCCAACATCTGCTGTCTCCTGAGTTTTTAGTCTTAGCCATTCTGATTGGTGTGAGGCGGAATCTCAGGGTTGCAGGAGTGAATAACACTGCTGTTGATTCCTGAGCAGCACTGTTAGGGACCATACCCTCGGTAACCTGCATCCCTGTGTTCTCTCTGTGGCATTGCGTTCACTTACCTGTTTTCTCTTTCTCATTTGCTTCTTGCTACATAGAGTAAGAGGACAGTTTGTTCTTTCACCATCTCTTTCTTGAAATGAGTATTTGTGTCAATGTGTAAAAGCATTTACATTCAATTCAAACATCCTTCCCTTCTTTCAGTGTTTGTTTCTTTCCCACACATTCTTCTTTCCTGGCATATTTCTCTTTAGATAATGTGCATTAGGAAAATCTGCACAGGTTCATCACTGGCTTGTGCTCTATAGCAGCTGCCTACTGACCACTGATCATCAGACTCTGAAAATGCGCACATATGCGCGGATGGTGGCCTGAATTTGACTTTTACCCAGTGGAGTGTGGATTGAAGAGAAGTAGGAAAACTTGTACTTCATTCAATTTAAGATGATACATCCTGCTAGCAGTATTTTGACCAATGTTTTTGGGGTGATTCCTGTTATTTAACTGAAGAGATCAATAGTAATTTGTATAAATTAGAAACACATAAAATGAAGATTATATACATATAGAATTCACTTAGTAATGAGGAATCCGTAGGTTAAAAATACAATGTTATTGCATTCTTACTTGAATTCTGTGTGAGATAGAATTTCAAAATGACACACAGCCATTCTCGAAAACTGAATCATTGAATTACTCTCACAGTAAGGAAACAAATTTCTATATCAACCTTGTCTGGTTATTGTGAGAAAATACCCTGGCAATGTCAGTTTTAGGAAGAAAACATTAAGCTCCAAAGATCTTGGTGCAATCTCCCGTGGCAAGGGCAGTCCTAGCAGCAGGAGCCTGACATTATGCTGTACCCACAACTAGGAAGCAGAAAGAGATGTTAATTGTCTTCTTTCCTGAAGTGCAGAACTCCAGCCATGAACTGGTACTGCTCAAACCCAGTGTGGATCTTTCTATCTTAGCTAACTTGAACAGTGCAGTTTCTAACAGGCATGAGCAGAGGCTTGCCTGCCTCCTACAGGGTTTCAGATCTTGATCTTATCAGGTTTACAAGCAGTGTCAACATAAACCCAGATTAATTTTTCAGGGGATTATTTCATACAGTTTTTTTTTTTAAAAAAAATAGGAAAACTGGTTATCGGATGCATTTCAAGATGAAGTATAGGAGATAGTAACTACAATGCTCTGTACCCCAGGCTGCTTGCTGGGCCCCAATGTTTGGCTCATAGAAACTTTCGATGGGAATGCAGCCAAACTAACCATTAACATTTGCCTYTTGAGACCCGAAAAGGAGAAGTGTGTTGAGCAGACCTAGATTAACCACCTACTGACTTTTGAGAAAACAGTGTGTATTGTTTGAAACAAAGTTTATGTGGCTTCCTTTTGCAGTGATTTATTATTAATATACTATGAAAATCAATGGGCAAACTTTTAAAATCAAATGTTTTTATGGGTGTCAAGCAATTGAAACATTTGTTTGGGGAAAAGTAAAAGAAAGGAAAAAGTGTTCCCTGGTACCTCGTGTGCAGAATTCAGTCATAGGCATATCCTAAGGACAGTGACATCTTCTAAATGCTTTTGGAGACCAAATCTCTATGTGAAACTAGCCAAAAAAGTACAAGGATATTTATACCTAACAGTAATATCCACAATCTAGAAATAACATCTGTGTATTATCATTGAATGATAAAACCAATTTATTTTTGATTTACCTAAGGGAAAGCTATGCTGCCATCACAATAAACTAAGAGTACATTGTGTGGATGCACATGGTACAAAGTAAGCCATCCTTTTAAGAATGATGATAACATTTATGACCCCACTGGAGAAAAGTCAGACATGCAAACTGCTTTATGGTAACATTATGATAAGAGCATATGAATTTGGGAGGAATATAGCAGGACAAGGAGGAGAGCACAGGAGCGTAGGCACATGGGAATGCGCGAGAGTTCTTTGATCTTGGCCTTGATGAAGCAAGTGGGCTTTCTTTGTGAAGATTCACGAACTACATGTGCCATGGCATACAATTCTTATTTACCATTTGGTAAATAACTTGTTTTGCAGCTKCTAAATGTTAGCATACTTTTTTTTTTCTCACTGTGGCTATGGAGCTAAGTAAATCTGCCCACGGTTGTACAGCTAGCTTGGGGGAAAATAGCTTATAAAAGAAAACTAAGGATAATTTAATATCAATATTTTTGTTGAAATTCTTCCTGAACCTGACTGAAAATATAAATGTGGAATAAGGGACACAAGAACAGGCACTGAGGGATTTTTTTTTTTTAACGTTACAATTGTTTTCAAACTGCAGTTTGCCGGGAAGATTCCTGCCACTCTGTAATGTCCTGTGCAGCTGTCCTCCTTAGCCCAGTGGACCCAGCAAAAGAAATGACTACGCTAGAAGAACCAAAATGTCCTGAGCCTTCCAAACAGTAAGTTGTCATTTAGGGTTCCAGGTGGTGGGATATCATTAAAGCACCTCAGTGGCGAGAGTTTCCTGACATTCCAGTGTGTAATGGAAGTGGCAGACTATGAATGGGRAGACATTCAGTTTGTTCAAAATTATTATTTTTCTTTTTTTTATTGGATATATTCTTTATTTACATTTCATTTCCCTTTTCCTGGTTTCCCCACCCCCCAGATGTCCCATATGTCTTTTTCCCTCCCCNACATTGTGGAGCATGTATCCTTATTGCATGCTGGGGAATCTTCTGGATATATGCCCAGGAGTGGTATGGCTGGGTCCTCCAGAAGTATCATGTCCAGTTTTCTGAGGAACCTCCAGACTGATTTCCAGAGTGGCTGTACCAGCTAAATTAATGATATCTACTGCCTTGTGTGTCTGACATGTGCCATTTAAGTTTTATTTTGGTGTCATAATCTAGGCCGTGGGTCAACAATCTGAGAAGGGAGCCTTGTGTCTGTATGTACACTGTTCCTGGATCAATGTTTCAGAGTAGCAGGGTTGTAGTCTAAAATAYGATCAGTTTGTATTTATGTTTATTCATTTTCTATGTAAATGTGTGCCTATTTGTGTACATGTGCTTTTGAATAGATGTCTACAGAGACAGAAAGGGAGTATTGGGTCCCCTAGTGGTTTTCAGCTGCAGACATGGTTACTGGAAAATAAGTCTAGGTCCTCTGGTAGAGGAGAAGGCACTTATAGCTGTGGAGGCTTCTCTCCACCTCTGAACTCAGTTCTCAGTATAAACATTTTCAAGTTGATTTGGATTTTACAAAGAGTGCAAATTACTATTTTACAAATTTCAGTAAATTATCATATACTAAAACTTTACATTACTGAAGTTTGCTGTGGCACATGATATTGCCTAGTAAGAAGTACAGAGGTTTGCTAACTATAGGTTTTGTTGCCTTCTGTGATCTGTATTCTGGTTGTCATGGACACAATCATTTTGTGAAAATTTGTCAAGGTATAAAGTAATGATACGGGCACACATTTTCCAAACTATATGTATGTACTCAAAAAGAATATTGAAAGGGTACAATCATGCAATTATATTTCAATTATTTTTTAGTTAAATAACACTGGTACTCACTGACAGATAAATTTGGTTTTATGAATTAAATGAATGACTTTTATTCTCAAAATGGCTAAAGATGATTGAAGTCGTGATAACAAATACACATAGTCATAAACATTAAATCACAGCCATTTTGGTAAAATATTCAATCAATGAAAGGGGAAATTTGGTGCTTATTTTCCAGAGAACATGAGACTATGCCAGATACAATATCTCTGAAGAACATGTGACATGTGATATATATTGTAATATGAAACAGGCAATTATATATTATTATATAGGCTCATAAAATATGTAACGTGTGATGCTATGTGATCTGTGATGCTATGTGTTATGTGATATGAAATGATATGAAATACAGGGTAGTTTGTGGTGGTATATTTATGATGCTCTGTGGTGCTAGTAAAATGGAGAGAAATAGCATGATGCATGATATGTGTTGGTGTGTCATATGTGTTGATGGTCAATATGTAGTTCTATATGATAGATAAAACCATATTGTACAGGATGATATATGATATGACATTTTGTGTAATATAAGGTGTTAAAGAGTATGTGGTGCTATGTAATACATGTGATACATGTTACCTAGTGATATGTGATATATGGTAATGTATGACATGTGATGTGTGATATGTAGTGATATGTGATATGTAGTATGTGTTACATGTGGTGACTTGTGGCACTATGTATTATATGATAGTGTGTGACATGTGATGTTCATGTTGCCTGTATTTATTAGTGACATATCATATTCACAAGAGAAGGAGTCTTGGCACACCCAGAACTGCTCCTTGCCCTGGCTTGTGTTTGCTTACCTTTGGCCTATCTTTCTACCTGATAATATGCTCCCAAAGCAGTTTCTTACAACACAGTCCTATTTGATAGTCTTTGTGAAATCAATTAGGAAAATCTCTTAATGTTGCATTCAATAATACTGAATCAAATGGAGCAATGCATGTATTTGATTGCATGAAGATATTSACTATTAATATTCTCATTATAGAGGAAAGAAATACTAAGCAATTCAGAAAGTGGTGATTGTAATTCAGTGTTAATGCAATATGAAAGTGAAAACAATTTAGCTGCACCTAATGGAGTTTAAGTTTTAGGATCCAATAGTCATCCTTTGTCTAATAGAAAGAAAATTGTATCTCATATTTGCCCAGTAAGTTACATTAGAAAGTTGAAATGTATTCTCATGCAGTGTGTTTGAGGGTTTCATAAGTTTCCACAGAGTTTTAACTTGGATCTTAAACTTTTTAGATTTTTCAATGACTTAGAAGAATGCTGGTTAATAGAGTTAATAACATACATACCTTCCCACTCCTAGCCTTTAGCTGTTTCATAAACAGTCTTATTTCAAATGTGTGTGTGTGTGTGTGTGTGTGTGTGTGTGTGTGTGTGTGTGTGTTTATAAAGCAGTATGTGTTAGTCCATAGGCAACAGTAACACCTTTTACTTTCTGTTCTGTCTCCATTGTTCTAGGATCTACATTCCCATTTAAATGCTCTCTGCCAACAATATTATGAACTCACTTAAATGTTACTAGTGTTTGCTTTTTGCGTCATAGGACTAATCAAATCTGTTTTGCTTTTGGACATTTATCTGTCCATGCTTCCATTTCTCCATCTATTAATTATGGYGAGAAATTGACGCTCACTGTGAGGGTGTGAATGTCTTACTCCAGGAGAAGATAGTTTTTACGTTCCTGCCTCAGCACCATCTGTGAACATTATGGATGRYCTTGTATAGAGATGTCTAATGCTTAAAGCTGCTATCAAGACATCTCTTTAGGTACCTTCAGTTGTGTCCAAAGCACAATAGTGACCAGCTTTTTCTCTGTTTAAGTCATATATTGAATCTCATTTACATAATAAAGCCTCATGATTTTTTTAAATMTTGGCTTACCTCCACTATATTTTCAGTGCAACTGTTATTAATTTCTTAATACTTTTATTATATCTGTAAGAGTTGAGCTGATGCAGAAGGCATAAGTATCTTATGTATTTTGCTAATACAAATCCTCAGTTGTGACTCTAAGCCAGCTATTTAGATATCATGCATTTCCCCTTTTACCRTATGGAGTTATCTATCAATTCACAATATGTGCCCTGTCTACCATGTACCGTTATTTTCAAAATTAATTGGTGTAAGTAGATGAATGAGCACAATATGAATGCAAGATTATTAACTGAAAGTTGCTGATTTCCAGTGAGAGACTCACAAAGCAAAGTATCTTCTGGAAAGTAATGGTGACTGGCTTATGTTATTAGAATGTAGTGGRTAGAAATTTCTGATATATTAGGGTGGAACTTCAAATAGAGCTGCCAAAGACCATTTTATCTGCATCTATCCACATCACTAGCCTGTCTGCAGCTCTCATTTTTGAGGACTTCCATTTCTTAAAGGTTTGCAAAGTCTCAGCAACAGCCAAAGCAGATGTTCATTTTTCGAACACATCCAGTAGAGAGAGACAGTTTCACTTAAATGAAAGCAAGTGCAGATTTGATCGCCACTGGCTTGGATTGTTTGACATAACCATTCAGACACAGTATTGCTCATAATCGTTTTTATTCATTGGATTCCTTGTGAAGTTACATCGAGGAGAAAATGCATACTTGAAAATTTGAAAATATTGGTAAATKAAAGCAAAAGTAGGAAGAAAATTTCAGGTAATATATAATCTAAAGTAATGTATAATGTATAATATAGACTTCAAAGTAATAATATATGCTTAATTTAGTTTGTAATTTTATTTTGAATGGTAAAATTTTTATTATATTAAATTAAAGGTACTGAAATACTAAGGTACAACATGTATATCTTTGTTTTTCAATAAATTTTACTGACCTATTGTATTTTATGTTTTTTGCTCTATTTATACTACTTGTAAGCAGTATATAAAATTTCTTATTCTTGATTTGTGTGTCTTATTATTATTTACCTCATAGGACAAGTCCTGAAATATAATAATGAATAGGGAAACAAGAAACACACACAYATATATGTATCATATACTTTCTAATTATTTTTACAGCAAATATATTATCTAAGAACCCTTGTCACATATTTTAGAGATAAGGCTGCTAGAGCCAGTTAATACATTTTTATTGTGCATAAGTGAAAAATGTGCAGAAATATTAGCTTCCAGTATGATAATGAACTATCTCAGCTCTGTCATCTGAGAAGAGAGTCTTGCAAGTCTTGTATCACTTCTAATTCCAGTGGGATTACTGCTTTAAGTGCTTCATCCTCCTGACTGTGCAGGCTTCTCATATAAATTCATACACCTCGGAATCTCTGAAACAGAATTACAGTGACATAATTTAAAACTCAGAAAGTCTTTTGCTAGGCAGAACTTGAATAATTTTCTTCATAGAATTCTTCAGAGTATTTAAGGTTATAAATAAGAAAGAAGTTTTAAGAGAATATCGTTTAATAACGTTATAAACTAGGTAGATTTTAGAATCTGGTAAATAACACTATAAAKCCAACATATATTCCCTGTCTAGTATGAGTATAGTTTTTTTTTTTTACAAACATTTCTTTGTTTAGCATTGGTCTGGCTTGTTAATATATCAGTATAAAACAATGCAAAGCAATTCAGAATATTGTCCCTAATAATATTATTGTGTTAATATTTTAATACATAAATTTCCAAGGTGTGAAACATTTCATGGCCATGGTCCTTATAAACCCAATTCCAGTCAGGAGCAACTGTGATTAGACCTTTCTCTTTAGAGTAAAATGACAGGAAGAAGCTGTTCTTCGCAAAAAAGGCAAGGTGCATGTTTTTGCATTATATTAGGAGAGTTCAGAGGGTTGCTTTTGTCTATAATCTTATGCAAATAAAGCTGTGGATTTAATTTGTTTTATGATCTTCTTATATGTATTTCAACAGACTATGGAAATAATAAATTTTTAGAAAACAGAAAAATCAGCCTGGGCCGGTGGCTCACCCCTGTGAACTCAGCACAAAAGAGTATGAAGTCATCTTGGGATGTATAGTGGTACCCTGTCTCAAAAAGAAAAATAATATGTAATCTGAACAGTACACAGTGTTCAAATATTCAATTCTTTAGAAACTGAGTTTGAGGCTTAAAAATGAAACTTTTCATATTCACCAAAAATCATAATATGAGCATGGGGAGTCTTGTAGAAGAATTGGAAGAAGGATTGTGGGACCTGGATGGGGCAGAGACCCCATAAGAAAACCAAGATAGTCAACTAACCTGGACCCTTGGGGGTTTCCAGAGGCTGAATCGAAACCAAAGAGCAAACATGGTCTGGACTGAGGCCTCCCAACTCTCGAACATAGGTAGCGGATATGCAGCTTTCTCTTCATGAGATTCCCCCTAACAGCTGTGGCGGGGCTGTTCCTGGCTCTGTTGCCTGCCTGTGGAACTTACACCCCCTAACTAGGCTGTCTTGTTTGGCCTCAGTGGGAGATGTGCCAGGGTGGGTTGTTACCCGGGGGATCCTCCCCATTCTCAGAGGAGAAGGGAAGAGGGGAGTGATTATGTGTTATTGGGGGGGGGGGAAGAGGAGGGCTGGGATCCAGATGTAAGGTGAATAAATAAAATATATAAAATAAATCATAGTATCAAATATATGCTCACATTTATAGCCACACACACCTTGCTATTCAAAACTGTATGTGTGCTCAATAAGCAGCTTGCTAAAGAGCATTTTCTGAAGTGGACATAATATTCAAGCTCTGAAGAGAATGAAATCATCCAGCATTGATTCTGGGTTTGACTCTGTGCTGTTAGAAATCTACTTGTAACAAAAGCTGATATTTATACATGCTCTGGCTGTGTGTTCGAAATGAAGATACTTGTAGCCATTGTACAGTTGGATATACAGGGAAAAGAAAAGCAAAGTATGGTATTAATTCTCTGTCCTTTCTGTACTTAAATTTCATACCTGAAACTCAGGCTATCCAAAAGTCATGGTTTGTGGATATGTTTGTGGAAATGCAGCATTACTTAACTATGTGATCAAGTCTGGGCCAAGACCACCTCACTTTTCTTCATTCTTCTTCATTCTTTTGTTAACTTTGGGAAAGTCCACTGGACTACTTTGGAAAGTGTGTGGGGTTCCTGCTTTTCAGCACAGAGGTCTGGTTTGTAAAGCATTGCCCAAACCTACACATTTTAGTTTTCAAAGCTACCTTCTAATGTCATCCATAATGTTGATTCATAAGCTATCGTTGGGAGTCATCAAAGAATGGTATCATTAACCTATTTCCAGCACTGCCATTTTAGAGGTATAGTTATAGATAGATACAGACTTCCTAGTTCAAATGTTAGTGCCCGATGTATTATTAGGTGTTACTGATAAACTGTTGGTAAATAGTTGTACTGATAAACTAGTGAAATAAAAGATACATATTTATCCTTTAATTTTAACAAAAAAATCAAGATTACAATTGTGTCTGTGATTGTAAGTTAGAAGTATATTTTGCTGTAAGAGCTCATGCCAAGGACTCTTAGAATAATAAAGAGGTCAGAGGGAATTTCTCTTAGAAAGGGATATTTTAGCTAAGATTTAAGGGATCTTCATTACAGAGGTGGAAGAACAAAGGAAGAATGTTTTTGCAGAGAGAAAGTTTGATTACATGTTTTGCAGTCGGAAGTGTGGAAAAAAATTTAAAAAGGGTGATGGAGACATAGGGAAGACAAGATGTATGAAAGAGCCCACAAGACTCCTCAGAGCCTGTGAAAGCATTCTCATTTGTCAGGATAGCACACTGGAAGTGGCTGAATTGCTGCAGTGCAGGAGTTCAGCTGACACAGACAATATTCTCTCCCCAAACCCGGGTTAGTGATTCTACTCAAGGGGCTTAAATTTAGATGTAGTGGCTATATTGGTGTTACTAGGGTTCTGTCTGAGCTCTACCCCACTGTTCACTGAACTGTTTAACTTGAAGAAGGTCAGTGCAAAAAGAGAGCCTGGTTAGCCAAGGCAAATTAAACACAGTTACTAAACTGGGAATATCAATGGGGTGGAGATGGGATATTATTTTAATTACTAATTGTTCCAATGTTCAAAACCATAATAGTGTGGACATTCTCATGATAAGTATTGGTTCTATTCTCACCATGTTAGTGAATATTATAAATAGCACTTTATAACACAGGACTCACAAACCCTGTTTCAAACCCAGTGACAATTTACAATGTAAATGTACAACAGACTATCCTGCTAAGGTCTTCATATAAATCCCATGATTCTTCACAACAATTTCCTTTCACTTACCCTCCTTTACTCAGTGCACTCAAATTTTCTTCTATGACTAAAACTAAGCAGTAGGTGCACAGAGGACTGTTAGGACTATTCATACTCTTCCCCATGTGAGGGGTTCAGAAGAATCAGTAGCAGGTTTTATTTCTTTAGTCCAAGCTTAGAAGCAGTTGTCAGAAAGATAAAGGAAGAGATTTCTTCAGAGAGAGTCTTCACCCCAGTGTGAGTCTACACAAGTTTGGGAGGGAAGCTGCTAGGAAGAGCCATTTTCTAATCACTGCTTATAGAGAGTTGAGGGGGATCAGTTTCCTATTTCTTGGCAGCTGGAAACACAAAAGGCAGATGCTCATTTCCTGCCTGACTGCCTGAAGCAGGCCAGCTTGATCTGAAGAGGGAGAAAGGCTTAGTCTCTGCCAGAGCAGCTTCCTGAGTGTCAGAGTCTACCAGGGAGGACACGGACCGAGGTGAAGGAGGTAGAGGAGGTCGAAGCACAAGGCTGAGGCTTCTCCAGCTTATCGCTAGGGCGTCCTAAGGTGCTGGCTGGAAGAAAACCTCAAGAGGCCCACTCTGTGCATTTGCTAGTCTCTAAGACAGATGGCCTTAAAACATCTCTTCTGGAATGAGCCTCTCTCCTCACCACTAGAACAAAGGCTGGGGAAGTTAATTCTCCTTATCTTGGATAAGGCCTTAGAAGGAAAACTTGGTAATTGTTTTTGTCTTAAGTATGTGCCATTGTTCTGTAAAAGAAATCCTAAATATTATTAGCAACCCTCTTGGCAACCAGATCTATCCCTTCTCATCAATATTTTAAATGAGTTAGGTTCTTACCTTGGGCTTGGCATTTGAGAAGATTGTTTTCTATCTCTTCTCCAGCTGTGCTGCATTATTCATCACAAAGTTTGAAGAAAATCATGGTTTCCACCAACCAATAGGGAATTCTCTGCCAAGGACTAGGTCTCATATTTCCCCACTAAGCCACCCTTGCAGTACACCTTCAGTCACTCAGTGACCTGACAGTCACTAGTAATGGATGGATTTTAGAAGGACATCTGGGACATTTAAATTCAGGCCTTCCAGTCAAGTTGTATATGGAGACAGCAAGGTGAAAAGGAAATGGAGACAGGTTTTGATTTTTGGCCAATTACATTTTACTGACTAGTTACCTGTGAGAGTACAGGTGACCACTGTCCTTCTCCTTGCCAGACTTTCTTGTGCGTCTTACTGTAATATTTGATATCATTCACATGCGGTTTATACATTTTAAAGGCAGTAGAGTTAATGACCTGTGGTGAATGACCTAAGGAAACATTGGGGCTCCACATACATATGATCTGCTCTGGGCCAAGTCAGACAAAACCCCAACTCTGAAAAGGGAAATTGGGCACAAAGTCCCACCTCTAACTCAAAAACTTTTTATAACTGATGCTTGGCAGGAAGATCAGGTTTCTCCAAAGGAGTGTCACTGGGTTTATCAGTCACTTTCCAGGACAGACCACATGCCCAGATGGAGTTAACTCTATGGTATTAGTTTGCATGGTAATTTTTCTCTTTTTTCATCTTGTTTTGACAGTTTTGTCATGTTCATTTTGTTCTTTTGAATCTATCTATCTATCTATCTATCTATCTATCTATCTATCTATCTATCTATCTATCTAGAGACAGAGACAGAGACAGAGAGAGAAAGAGAGAGAGAGAGAGATGAAGTTGGGTAGGAGGTGGGGTGGATCTGAGATTAGTTGGGGGTATCATCCAAAATAATAGTCTGAAGAAAACTTAAAAAATATCCAGTGTTACTCGAGAACCAGGAGATTTTAATGGCACCAAGATTTTATGAAACAAGCACTCTTGAGAGAAGCCTGTCTCATGATTGATAGAATTGTTATTTTATCTTCCTG
>BDUI01005104.1:56633-67250 GCA_002335545.1 Apodemus speciosus
CAGGCGGATTTCTGAGTTCGAGGCCAGCCTGGTCTACAGAGTGAGTTCCAGGACAGCCAGGGCTACACAGAGAAACCTTGTCTCGAAAAAACAAACAAACAAAAAAGATATGATCAGAACACATTCTGATACATACAAGTTGACTTATTCATACCTCATCAATTTTCTTCTTGAGACCAGTACTTTAGCTTTTTATCTTCTATTGTCTCAGATCATCTATATTCTTTAAGTAGGTCTTGGATGTCCTTCCTTTGCAATTTTGATAGCTATTGTTTTCTGTCTTTTATATTTCCCTTATATGCTCACTTTTTCAGTACTTACTTCCCACAGATCTAACTTGGAGGTAGATGGGGACTATTTCATATATTCACAAGACTGTTAGATTCATTAGATGTTCATTACCATGCAGGCAATAGTAACTGGGAGAAGGAATAGTGCTTTCCTAATAACAGAAGCAAACTGAGCCCAGGAGCAAGATGTGACTCTCACGAAGAATCCTACCCTTGGTCTGTAATGGTCAGAAAAGACCATCCTATATGGAATATGGATAAGTTAGATCTCTGAGATCTGTGTCCCTCACCTGGGTCCTCAAGGAAATTTGAGATGAGTGGTTGGACTTTTGCTCATTCTTTGAGTCCATGAGTTCTAAATAGAGGAAGTTTTATGAAAGAACATGAAAATAAGTTCCTTTTTATTTTGCAACATGTGTGTTAGACTAACAAATTTGGATTGGCATATTAAGAATAATATAGAATATCAGCTCTCATGACATGGGATATTAGGAAAATATGCTAGAATTTCACTGACTTTACCCAAAKCATTTCAGAGAATTGGGTGCTGTGAATAAATTTTGTCATACATCTTTCTTTGAGGAAGAGGGGGATAGGCATAGAGGAAGGAAGTTTGAGGAAAGATCAGTTTTATATACAGTCAGCTCACTATTAGAAAATAGAATATTTTATTGAACTGTAGATTTTACTTCTCTATGCAGAATCATAAATATAGTTTCTTGGATAATAAATACAAGGATAATGAGAATGCTTTGTATTTTATCGAGTTCTGGGATTAATAATTAATGATATGGGTTGATCATTCTCCAAATTCATGATTAAGTTTTCTTTTATAATGAAAACTATTTTTTTAACTTTCTTTCCAGGAACCTTCTGTCTTGATTCATGTTTTAGTATATTATACAGTATCTTTAATATCTACCTAGTCCTAGTGATAGAGGAAGAGAAACTACTTTCCTGTGATAGAATAGAATGCAATCTCCAGTATGAAAAGAGAACTCAAGTGCCTCACAGCTCTGCTTTACAGATGAAACCTTCCTATTTTGTGTTCCTTATGAAAAGCTGCATGAGCCACCAAAATTCATTCTGYGTGCATAAAGCTAAGGAAAGATGCAGGACAATAGTTACCTTAACAGATTGGTTTATACTTCAGAAATCTTGCTGTATTCAGAGGATCTCATAAAGCTGAGAAAGCTATATGATCTCTCTGAATCTCAGAGACTGATAAACAAGTTTATTGTTGATTGGAAGGGATTTAAAAAAATGCCTGAGTATAATTTTGATGCTATATATGGATTATAAAGAAACTTTTATTAATTTTAACTCTTTTTCTCAAATAACAATTAAAATTATTCTGTGAAGTCAAATTCCTGAAGCTTAACTGCCTTGTGACCAGTCCCAGAGTATAAAGGTAACTTGAATCCGGGATATTAGCTGAGGGTAGATCTCCTGGAGACTGGAACAGTGTTGGTGATGAGTAGGGTCCTCGCATATGGTAGAGACCCAGTTTCCTTTACCTGGTAACTGACTTGTTTACATTCTCATCACTGTACTCATCATTGTTTTCAGAGGCTCTTCTAATTTCTGCATCCTAGTTTAAACAGGCCTCTTCCGAACGTATTAACTTCTAAAATGTCTCCAGCATCTCTGTTAGCAGAACCTGATTCAGTTATTCTTAAAACAACTACTTGTATAAACATCAATGTTAAATTTTGTCTGAAATCATTTGCCCCAACTTTAGATAAATATAACTTATGTTGAGTATATCACAATGTTTTTTGAGTATTTTCTCACCTTCTGTTAAATAGTCAATATCCTCTAACCATGGCAAGGTTGCAGTGATTGGAGAAATGAGATTTAAACACTAAGAATTTACTACCATGATGAATTTGTCACAGGTTTACATGCATCATTAATTGCTAGCTTGGTTGGCTAAGAGTTTGCTGCTTTTGCATACTTTAGAAATACACATCTAGACATACAGTCAGCTACTATACCTTGACAGCATTTGCACCTAGTTGCCCTGATCTTAGTGGACAACTGAAAGGAGGGTAAGTTATTTCATGTCAGGAAAAGTACAGATTATTTCCTCTGAGTAAATAATACCCTCCAATGTAATGTTATATATTAATTTAGGATAAAAAATGCCCACTATTATTTTACCTGTGCTTTAGCATAAATAATGAGATAGTAATTATGGTCATACAATGAGTAATTTAGTTTAAATATATGATTAATTTTTTAACTACAGTTTAAGGGTATATAAGGCAAAATTATCAATCTGTAGATGTGAGTATTAAAGATTTCATTTATTAATAAAAGATACTCTATTATACAGCTTGGAGTTTCGATTTTAAAGAGATATTTCTGGAATTGTCAAGCTATTGCAACTATGGCCTTTAGGGTGGTAAGGACTAAGATGAACTCAGCCACCTTGCTTTAACTGCTGGCACACAGTTAATGGAAATTTAAAATAAAATAAATTAACATCAATTCACACTTTTATTTTTCTTGGTAAAGTTATATTAAATAAAATCTTTTGAAAAATGGTTTGTTAAGATTTTGTGATTTAAGTTTAGAAATAAATAGAAACCTCTAAAAGTATAAGTGGGACTTATGATAAAAATGTTACCAGTATTACTGAAACATAATTAGATAGCATGGGTGCAGGGAAATTCAATGAAAACTGATGGGTGTCACTTAAGTCACAGCAGTTAAAGAAGCTTAATGGAATGGCTTCACTGTCTGAGACAGTCATAGAATTACTAACGAACACCATGAGAGGAACCAAAGATTCATTGGGCTATTTTCCAAAAATTGATCTGTGACATTTGTTATAAAGAAGAAAATAGAAAAAAATCATACTGAAATTACTTCACTCAGAACTTAATACAGGTGCATTCAGTGTGGAGTGTTGACCCAAATACTCAAATAGAATTGAAAGTAAGTAGTTTATCACTGGATAAACTCACATTTATAAAAGTTAGGTACTTTCCATTGTATTAGAATTGATTTGTCCCTGAAAATTGAAGTGTGATCGATTTCCATTTTTCTAAGCTTCCAGAGGGAAACAAAACAGAAAGATTCTGAACACATGCTCTGTTCATTTTAGTTAAACATATTTCAGTAAATCACCATGTTTTACTCAATGGATATTTTCCTTGAGGGAAACTAAAGAAACGTTAAAGAAATTCATCAGATGTTTAGAATAAAGAAACAATGAGCACTTTAATGTGCTTATTCTGATTTCAATGGAACAATATAGAAATTACAAAAACTAATTGCTCATCATTTTCAACTTGAGTATGTTTAGAATTACTTTAAAGGCACACCTCTGGGCGTACCTCTGAGATGTTTCCAAAGAGAATTCACTGAGGGTTGAATGTGGCCCTATAAGATGGCATCGGGAAGGAAACCAGATGAGCATGCACTATCTCTCCGCTCTGCTTCCCTGACCCATTCAGATATGATCAAATACCCCATGCCATTCCAAGCATAATAAAATTATAACTATCACTAAAAATTGGTGTCAGGAGTGTCGTCATTGTAATAAATCCAAACTCTGGTTCTAATGCTTTCAGAGATTTTTTTGTTTTTGATTTGTTTTTATTTTTGTTTTTAGAGAAATAGAGAAACATTTTAAGATGAAGGCTACCAAAGCCCTTGATTGGTGTAATAAGAGCTTCATAGGCCATTCTAAAGGTAGTATAGAAGATCATAATGCTGAGAGATGCCCACACAATAAATGTTGGGATGGTGAGGTTTACAAGGGAAGAAAATATAGCCAATAGTCATCTCTTCTATATTCCATCAAAACAAAACAAAACAGAAAAAAAACCACAACAGCAGCAGCTAAAACTGCTTATATTCTCAGGATGTCCTGAAATCATGAGTCAGGACGAACACAAAGTCATTGTGTTGATTGATGGAGAATACCTAAAGACAGCATGACATTCAGGCTGTGACTTGGCTGTACTGTATCCATGCCAGAAAGCCACAAGCGCAGCAGGCAGGGTGGTAAAAGATAGTTTGGTACAAAAAGATAATGGCACAATTCTAAAAAATTTTGGTGTCATTAAGAGAAACCAGAAATGCAATACCATGCCAGTGGAAAGCTCTTAGGTGTAAGAATGAAAAGACAGTGTCTAACACATAGAAGCTTCCAAGGCCTCTTGCTGGCAAAATGGCTGCGTGGAGAAGTGTTTTCACAGGTTTGACCATGAAGGCAATCAGAGGCCAGCATAGCTGTGACAACAGAGGCCCAGTGTTATCTGGGTAGTGTGTCTGAGTAATGAGCTGGTAGTAGAGTTCCATATTCCTTATATGTTGCTGGACTGGCAGGTTTTGAGGATGGAAGACTGTATCTTGGAAGCTTACACTGAAGTTCTAGAAATTTCTGAGACTAGGCAATGTGTACCAGTTTAGATTCCCTCCTGAAGCTCCTGAGCAGACTGAATGGAGCTGATGATATGAAACCTTAGTAACCTCCTATACCTCATGGACCCCAGATGCCAGACAAGGGCAAAGGAGTAAATTCATCTTCCATATTTAATTTACTCCATTCTGTGTTAGTTTCTATAAGAAAAAATAAACACTATGTAAATAGAGATTAGTCTCTAGCTCTGAGTGCTTCAATCTTTGTTTCATTTGAGTCAAATATTTTAGCTCCATGAAATTAACTCAGAATGAAATATTTAAGATGTATTTAGCCCTTGTAACATGTCTTGGACTACAATAAAACTGATTTTCATATCATTTTAGTCTTGATAATAAGTATATTCAGGAGAAAATGATTAAGCATGCATAATAATAGAATGCTGACCTGGTGAATAGGTATTGTACATGAAAATTTATGTTCTTCAAAATGATAGAAAAATCTTAGATCCCGATAATTAGCACTATTAAAATCTGTTCTCATAAAATTAAACTACTAAACAGGGGTCCCAAACATTTTCATATTTAAAGGACTGTATCTCAGTATTAAATTCTGTCCTCTRAATTTGGAATCATTGTTTCTCCACTCTGTTCTTCTTGCTTTGACCTATTGATAACAATGAGTCCTGCCCTTCAGATGCATATAAATTCATTCCTCAACACCACTGAGGTAATATTCTTTATGTCCACAGTAGGAAATTCAGCATAAAAACAGCATGATAATATGACTGGAGGGGGTAGGATTTATTAGTATCAGTTTCTTAGCTATTGTATGTCAAATCTTATCAGTGATGACTGAATAGATGAATATAATATAACCAAGATCAGAGTTTTATCAATATACTTTTGGCCTTCAGTATGAGATGCAGCCTCCTGTTTGATCATAATGATATAGACAAATAAAATAGTTTATTTAAATTTAATTTTTAAAAATTCTATATTACATTTATATTATAAATACATTGCATTTCATTTGACTATTAGCAATTTTGATGAAATTAATGAAGTTTTGCCACATTTTTATCCTAAAATTATCTAATAGATTTATTTGAACCATGTCAAGGACATGACTCTCATCTACAATAAATAGAATACTTGACAACATATGAATTGGAAARGAAAATATAACATATAAATATCAAATATTAAACAAAATAGTTTCTTAATGTCTGTTTTTAAAGTAGTAAATCATTTGCATATTGTGATGAATAAATATTCTCTTGAAATTATATGAAAGGTTTTGTTATAAATTATATGCAAAAATTTTTGTCAATTTTTATACTTGAGTAGTAATAAATAGAATTTAAACAATGAAATATTTGTTTAACCAGTTTGTCTGTGAAATATTATTTCTGATTTTCTAATTAAAATGTAATTGTTTATAGCAAAACAGTGCATGAAGTTTGCTAGATTCATCTTCAGTGATTTTAAGTTGTTGTCACCCATTATTATATGCTCTGATATTTTAATAATGAAGCAAACATACTTAGGTTTTTTTTTTAATCAAACATGGCAGAGTGTATGTTTCCTTTAATGCTTTTAAAATATGTGTTAAGACAATCAAAGCTCTTGTTAAAAATGGATGATTATTCTGTAGATTCTAATATAAAAGAAAAATCCTCAGGATGTCCTTGASATTAAACTTATTTTTCTATATTTCAATAGATGTTTAAAAACTGGGTTGTGCTCACTTCGGCAGCACATATACTAAAAAACTGGGTTAATTTACTTTTGTATACATTACTTAGTATACTTCGATATACGTTACTTATACTAAAAGTAAACAGTTATTGCCCCATTTTGCGACACAAGAACTTTCTAATCTTTAAGTCATATCTAACTGACTATTGTAACCATATTTTAGTTCACTTTGAAAGAAACTTGCAATAATCTGGTACATTCCTGAAATAAGCACAGGTATCTGATGATTACAGGAAATGTGAGTATCCTTTTTATAACTGTTTCTGATTGCATGATATTTGCCAACCTTAGATTGAGACATTGGTACAGACCACCTGTGATGTCTCCTGGAGTTGTGTAGCCAGTGTTGCAGCTTGTAACAGCCTTTCCTTTTTTTTTGGGGGGGGTGTTTGAGATAGGGTTTCTCTGTGTAGTCCTGGCTGTCCTGGAACTCACTTTGTAGACCAGGCTGGCCCCTAACTCAGAAATCTGCCTGCCTCTGCCTCCTGAGTGCTGGGATTAAAGGCATGCGCCACCCCCGCCCAGCTGTAACAGCCTTTCCTAATTTTGTCTTTCTTGCACATATTATTATTGAATTTTCTTTAAGTTTCATCTATCTATCTATCTATCATCTATCTATCTATCTATCTATCTATCTATCTATCTATCTATCTATCTATCTATCTATCTATCTATTGTTTATCAATTATGAAAGTGTTTATATTTGGTTATTAAACATGTGTATATACACTTGTGTTTTTTGTCCATGAGCTTAGGATCTACAGGAATATGAGACATAGATAATTATGAGCTATGAGCTTAGGATCTACAGGAATATGAGACATAGATAATTAAGAGCTATCTACCATGGTACTGGAAGTGAACTCCAGTCATCTTCAAGAACAGGATGAGTGTTTATCTTCTGAGACATCTCTCAAGCTCTTATGTTTTAGTTTCTTATTCTTCTATTTTAGGGGACATTTCAATTTTTAAACTTTATTTGGGCATAATTATTCTGACTTGATTTGAACATTTTTTAAAAGAAAATTCTCAGTTTAAGTTAAAGAGTAAAACTGGTGGTGAATGTTCTGAAAGTTTTAATGAATAAATTTTAATATAAGTCTATCTATGTTTTTGTGTATATATGTTGGGAATACATAATATATATTAAAAATTTATAATTATATGTTATCTATACACATATATGTAATAATGAAAGAGAAGCAATTACAAGCTAGAGATAGTGGCAGAAAAGCAAACACATGTATTTATTTTATATAGATATAAAAAACAGAGGACCAGTATAAGATGCATTCCACAATTTTAAGTACTGCATATGTTTATATGGACTATAGTGATAAATTATGGGTAGGCATAATGATACTCTTTAAGTGAACTTTTTGCATCAAGCACAATGACAGATAGTTTAAAAACATTATTGTATCGCAAAAGGAGATTCTCTTGCTCATGATGAGATSAGATATGAGTTCCATGCTAAATGAGTGTCTTATTAAAATACGCGATTATTGCCTCTTATTCCCTGTCTCCTTTGGTAAAAGCAATCCTGATCTTATTCCCCAGTGCTTTAAGCTCACCTCTGTAGTAATCATGTCAGGGAATTATCCCTTCCTGTTTCTGTAGAAACAAAGGAATACTTTATTTTGCTTCTAATGTTTGTGTCTTGCTAAAACCTACCATGTCAGCAAGTATGTTTTGAGTGGGTGTAAGGACACATTAAATAAAGGTCAGAGCATTCCATTTTTTTTGATGTGAGACATACTTTATCTGTCTATAAAATTCTAAAAGGGTAACATCAATCTGAGTAAGCCATAGTCCTGTAAGTCAATGTCCTCAAAATTAAAGAAAAGTGGGAGTTAGGAACTGTTTTTCTCATGTCATAAACACAATTATAGTGAAGATAAATAGAAATATTTATATTTTTTATTTGAATTTTGAAATTTTACTAAGCACTGTTGTTTTTGTTTTGCATTTCACTTCATAATTTTAAATTCATGTAATTACTTGCATTTGATTAATTACATCTTATTTTTCAGTATTCAAATATAACTTTGAAAAATAGCAAACATTGTTAATATTGTTAATTTAAATAACTGACTATTTTCTGCTTTGTGTATTTCACATAAGTTGCTTTWTTATTTTGGACTTTGGCTATTATTTCTTAGTTTATACAGCACCAGTACTTTTATTCTTTTCCTAATACATAGGTGGAGAGGACTGATAAACATTCACTTTCACACTTCTCTTGTTTCTTCAATAATATCTTTAAATAGTTATTGCCTGATTTTACTTTCTATCCAATATAGAGATTTTGACATTTAACAAGGAAAATTGAAGAATTAAATGAAGCACAGAGGAATGTGGTTTTGTACATTGAAATAAAATCCAGGCATGAAAGAACACACTAATTTTTTTCTTTACACTGATTGCTATTCACTGAAATCACCAGTGATTATCTCTTTTTGTATCCCAGAGCAATAAAAGGATAATGGCTCAGAACAAAGATAGGAAAAATTAAACATGCTGGAGTTATGTCATTATTCCTTACCATTCCTTAGCATCTTTTCTCATCTGTTCAAAATATAAACAAGTATAGAAATCATAAGTCAGAAGTAGAAAAATATTTAAATGATGGTGGACTTTATATTTTCTAAAATTACTTAAGGAAAATATACATTAATTTCAAACTGTGATATTAATCTCAGGGAGTTCTATTTTATTTTTACTACAAGGAGAATTGCTGCATATTTTTCATTGGTGAAAACACATAAAATACAAAGAGATTTAATGCAGCAACAACAGTGTAGGATAAGGCTTATGTATTAGTAGAGAAAAAGCAAAAATAGAAGAAGCACTAAACATTTTATAGTCAAGGATGGTCAGTTTAAATTATCCCGCAATTATTTGTCTTCCTTATTGGATAGAAAGAGATATCAAGGTTCTCATCCGCCTACTTCTTTTTAGTGTCTCTCACTTTGTAATGTAAAAAACAAAGTTTTCAATCATCGGCTACAGTTATCTATAGTCGAGCCAGCTTTTGTTCATACCTAAAAGCGTAAAAGCTTTCATATCAATCTCCTTTTTCTCTCAAAAACTTGAGAACTAGGGACAATATATTGCAAATTTAAATTTCAGATAGTATTCAGCCAAAATTGTTAAACACAGTTATAGAAAGAACCCTGAAAACAAGAAATTGAGTAGATCTAATGGATAACACAACATGCCCATGTACACTATATTAGACTTAAACACAAGCTTATGTGAGAAATTGATTTCAATTTATATACTTGGTATTTAGTGAATTTAATCAATTTTAATTTCATGACTATAAAAGTGATGGGCTCACAAAAATCTAGGATTTAACAAACAATGTATCAAAATGAAGAACACAGGAATTGTTCTAAAAGCATCAATTGCTGCCCTGGGAAGTGGAAAGAATTCATCATGCATAGAAGAATGAAGTTATCTGAGTTAAATGTTAACATCTCAAATGGGATGAATGAGCTTGGCTTTAGTCTACCTGTCTATGCATTTATATAGGTTTCATGTATGTATGTATGTATGTATGTATGTATGTATGTATGTATATATGTATGTATGCATGTATGTAACTATGTGTCTGTGTTTATCTCTATCATCTATGTTTTATGTATGTTTCTATCATCATCAGTCATTTATATCCTCATCCTATAATCTATTATCTATTCTGTCATGTTATCCATTATCTATTATCTATTATCTATTATCTATATATATATATATATATATATATATATATATATTATTCACCATCTGTTTGTATCACCTATCTATTTGCTCATCTTTCTTACTGTCCAGCAGCATGCCTTCTTGGTCATATGCTTTCCTAAAGGGTTAAGATCGCTGAACTCTGGCCTGATGATGGAATCTGTAACTACTCTAATCATTACTATGAGTCACACTTGCCTTGAGAAAGGAAATCACTGTTCTTTATAGTTTTCCATTTAAAATGATCAAATATGAGTTTCAATACCTTTATGAAGGATCAGGATTATAGAAATTTTGTATTGTTATCAATTATTTTTACTGATTCTTTCAGAGTCATTTTCTTCCATTACTCATGTTAGACTGATCAAGCTCATTTTAATTAATATTATTATATTTCTAAACCATGGATCTGAATTTTTCATATTCAATCATTCATGTTCATGAACTA
>BDUI01005105.1:46994-72813 GCA_002335545.1 Apodemus speciosus
TTGCCACATAGCAAGTCAAGAACAGCCTACGCTAGAAACCCTGTCCCTAAAACAAACCCAAACTAAGAATTTTGCACCCAACACAACTATCCCTTCAAAAATGTCAGATATGTTGGGATTTAGCATGTAAGAAGTTTGGAAGTTATTCRTCTATCTACGTGAACAAACTAGAAGAAAAACTGAGACACTAAAGAAAACTAACCCTCTCACCCCCAAATCGATGAGCAATAAGTACAGAGTTGCTGCTTATTGGAACAGAATCAAGGAACAGAATATGTCAGAGTGAAGAGTGAGATTAGGAAAACTGAAGCTGTATCTGATGAATTAATAGATGACCAGCTTGAGCCTTAAAACTGCAGGTGGTGGTCTTACTGTAGCTTTTTATGCCACATTTGGTTGATGTCTCTGGAAGGCCTGCTCTTTTCTGATGGGAGGGGGAAATCTGGGGAAGAGTGGGGGCAGAGGAGAAAACAGCGGTAGGTGATGTAACATATGAAAGAATAATAAATAAAAACCATAATAATTTTTAAACAACAAAATTTTTAGGTTTGGATCCAGTAATTTTTTTTTAGATTCCCGAAGTGACTGACATGCAGACTAAAGACCAAAAACTATTGGTTTAATTGCTCAGAATTTAATTTTTTTTAATTTAACTGTTTTTAAATACAAGGTACATATGGAGAAGTGTATATTTTACAATATTATTTTCCTAGAAATCTATGTTCTGCAAAATTCAGTGGTTTACATTAAAGAAAAGATAATTGGCAAAAACAAAACTTCAGGTAGGCCCAGGCATGGGGGATGRGAGGGCAGCACACATGTCTTTAACTTCTGCCATTGAAAGCCCTGAAAAGTTCTCAAAGTATTAAAAGCCCCTTGCAGTTGCATCATGGGAAGCCGAGTGTAGCCATTTTGAAATATCCCCCAGCACGTTCGCTTCAACTCACAAGGCTTTCCTTCAAAGGAAAGCATTTGAGCAGAGTTCAACCCACTAAGTTGTGATCAGAACCCAAGTGACCAGGGAGTGGACATACCCAACTCTGTCCATGAAGAAGGGACTCAGCAGCCTCCCGTAGCAACTGATTTAAGAAAGGGAAACACTAGTCCCTTCTTATCTGTATGAGGTCATAGGCTAGGGGCACAGGGGTGCTGACAGAAGGATGCCTAATTATAAGACTATGAAAAGTCTCCCCTCCCCCACCCGATTATCAGCACTTCTACTCACAGAACTCCTGAGTGTTAAGGGGTTACAGTGAGAGTATTCCATGACTCCTACCTTTTGAGAAGTCCATAGACATCAGAAAAGACCAAGACAAAGACACAGGAGGAAACCTTAGCTTCAGATACATACAGCTACAGTTTCTAGTCAAACAAACCTATTAGCCCCCTGATTATTCATTGCGAATAATTAACCTACTTACTAAATGATGTTTAGCTTTGAACATAAAAAGTAACAAGGGATCAAAAGGGCAAAATCCACGCATCGTAAAGAAGCAGAGTAAACATCAACTGATGCATGTGTGTGRCTTATCACACTGAGAATTCAGGTAATCCTGAAGCAGGCATAGAGGTGTGGGTGGGGCAAAGGGGTGTGGATGGGTTCAAGGGTGTGGGTGGGCTGCAGCGGTGTGGGTGCAGCCCAGGGGTGTGGGTGGAGCCCAGGGGTGTGGGTGGAGCCCAGGGATGTGGGTGGAGCACAGACAATGGAGAGCACTTTAATGGTTCTCTTCATCATCAACTTAACTTGACTTGGAGTCACTGGGGATACACATCTCTGTGTGTGTCTATGACGATGCTCCCAGAGAGGTTTAACTAAGAAGGGAAGTCTCACCCTGATTGCTCCTGACTCTACACTGTGCGCTCAGACTTTAAGTGGGAGGTGGGCAGACGAGCACCAGCATCCATTTCTCTGCTTCTTTACAGCAGATGTGGCAGAAGCAGCTGCCTTACACTCCTGTCTGCACGCGCTCCCAACCGTGATGGATTTCTTTGTCATAAAGTCACAAGTCGCGATAAATCCTCCTTGCTTTAGTTGCTTCTTCTCAGAGGTTGGTCACAGCAAAGAGAAAATGAATGCGCACAATTGGGTTTCTATGAGTGTAGACGCTGTACACAACTGTAGATGGGAAGTGGTCCAGTGGGAGGGGTTGAGCTATAAAATCAACGCATTTATAAACAAACCCAAATAGTAAGCACATAAATAGGACTACAGCAGTAATTCCTGGTGTATATAATTAACATTATGAGTAAGAGTAAGTGCCCCCCTCCTGCGCGCTTTGGAGATGTAAACATCAACATCAATTCAATCAGAGCAAACAATGGCCACAGCATAACTTACCTTGGTAAATAGAAGCTCGTATTGTTTTTCTGTCTCAGCGACTAACTAATCAACCCTCATTCATAAAGGGAGCATAACTGATTGAATATAAATTCCAGATAGGCAGGGTCTATTATACAAGTTTCCTGGCTAGTTGGATGCATAGGTGCAATCTTGCTACTGACCCCTTCTCCCTGGCTGACTTCATCAACAGGGAAAATGAAGACAGACCACTCACTGATTGGAGGGCAAACCTGAAAAGGATTAAACACTTCGTGTGGCATTCTAAAACACTGTCATTACGGTGCAATTAACCACCCTGCATATTAACGTGCAACTCTGAAATGTGTTCAGACTCCCCAATTATAACTAGTTATTCTTCAAAGAATTTAGCCGCCCACATTGAATTTCTCTGGTGCTTCTTTGTTACAATTCAGGTGTGACAGTTACTAATATCTCTAAAAGGACAGTTAATAAAAAGTAGACATTCTTTACTGTAAACCTAACACATGCATTGCCAGGTAATACCCAACCATCAGGGCTAATCATCATGTTTCAGACAGGCAGGTCTATTATGTAATTGGACTCCCCCCCCCCTAAAAACACACTTAATGGTCAGCTATAAAGAGGCAACGTGACTGAGGCAGGAATAAGGCCCAGATGAGAGTGTCATTTTTGTTCTGAATTTTCTCAACTGAGTAAGTTGCTTAGGTTGGTCTCAGTTACCTCATCAATCAATCAGGGATCAATCAGGTCTAAGCATCATTTGAGGGTGGGTACTGGGCAGGTGGCTTGATCAGTCATGCAAGCATGAGAACCTGAGTTTGAACCCAAGAGTCCACAGGTAGATAGATCCCTGGGAGTCTCTGGCCTGTCAACCTAGCTGACAAATCCAGCAACTTCCAGRCCAGTAACCAAAAAAATAAGGGTGACCTCTTGGGTAACAATACCTGAGCTGACTTCCATGTACAAGCACATGCACGAGCATGCATGCATGCACATGCATGTATGTGCACTTACATGTGCGCGCATGCATGCACAGTTCAGCTCTAGTGTACACACACACACACACACACACACACACACACACACACACATTAGCTTAATCAACAAGAGAACTGTACAAAAGTTGGTCATTATCTTAGTTTCTTTGCCTGTTATGATGCTAAAATACCCCAACAAAACCAACTTAAGGGAGAGAGTGTTTAGCCTTAGTTCAAGGTACAGTCTAGCATGGTAAGAAAGTCAATTCAGTAGGAGCTTNGTGGCATTCTAAAACACTGTCATTACGGTGCAATTAACCACCCTGCATATTAACGTGCAACTCTGAAATGTGTTCAGACTCCCCAATTATAACTAGTTATTCTTCAAAGAATTTAGCCGCCCACATTGAATTTCTCTGGTGCTTCTTTGTTACAATTCAGGTGTGACAGTTACTAATATCTCTAAAAGGACAGTTAATAAAAAGTAGACATTCTTTACTGTAAACCTAACACATGCATTGCCAGGTAATACCCAACCATCAGGGCTAATCATCATGTTTCAGACAGGCAGGTCTATTATGTAATTGGACTCCCCCCCCCCTAAAAACACACTTAATGGTCAGCTATAAAGAGGCAACGTGACTGAGGCAGGAATAAGGCCCAGATGAGAGTGTCATTTTTGTTCTGAATTTTCTCAACTGAGTAAGTTGCTTAGGTTGGTCTCAGTTACCTCATCAATCAATCAGGGATCAATCAGGTCTAAGCATCATTTGAGGGTGGGTACTGGGCAGGTGGCTTGATCAGTCATGCAAGCATGAGAACCTGAGTTTGAACCCAAGAGTCCACAGGTAGATAGATCCCTGGGAGTCTCTGGCCTGTCAACCTAGCTGACAAATCCAGCAACTTCCAGRCCAGTAACCAAAAAAATAAGGGTGACCTCTTGGGTAACAATACCTGAGCTGACTTCCATGTACAAGCACATGCACGAGCATGCATGCATGCACATGCATGTATGTGCACTTACATGTGCGCGCATGCATGCACAGTTCAGCTCTAGTGTACACACACACACACACACACACACACACACACACACACACATTAGCTTAATCAACAAGAGAACTGTACAAAAGTTGGTCATTATCTTAGTTTCTTTGCCTGTTATGATGCTAAAATACCCCAACAAAACCAACTTAAGGGAGAGAGTGTTTAGCCTTAGTTCAAGGTACAGTCTAGCATGGTAAGAAAGTCAATTCAGTAGGAGCTTRCAGCAGCTGGTGACATCACACCCACACACAGGAAACAGAGTAAGTCTCATGCTAGCTCACCACTGGTCAGTTTCCCTCTCCTGTTTACACAGTCCAGTATTGCTGCCCCAGGGAAGRTCCAACTTACAATGGGTAGGTTTCCCCCACATCAACTAACATAATCAAGATAACTCCTCATGGGCATCCTTGTGCTGAAGCTTCTAGGGGCTTCTAGATCCTGTCAGGTCAACAGCTCACCTCAACACCACAATCATTCCATCCAACTCTGGGTGGCAGTATTCTATGGTAGGTATAGATTGTGCTTGAGAGATGGTGGAAAGAGCCAGACAGGATGGATGGCATCCCAGAAACGATGTCTTCCAGACACATCAGGACTGACCCACCTATGAGCTCACAGAGTCTGGGGTGACATGCACAGGGCCTACACAGGGTCAAGCTACACAGAGTCTCAGGACTCAGGCAGGAGAAGGGGGCATTATCTCCCATTCCTAGCCAAGAAGCTATCTCCAATTTGCAGCAGCTTGCAAAGGAAAATAATCAGGTTTTACAATGGAGTCTCACTGATATATAAACCACACTCAAGGGCAGGCTTCTGCCCAGCAGATGTCCAACAGTAGATGCTCAGCAGTAGCTWGCCAACACAAAACAAACTTGGTGGTGATTTGTAGTTTTTTTTTTTTTTTTTAATCTCATACTGCTTTGTTTGGGAATCTTACTGGTCTTTTGCTCATATCTTTTTGTTTCCAATATTGTATTTTTATGGACTTTGTTTTTGAATATGAGTGTCTGGTGGATGTTTCTTTTGTGCTTTTTCCATTTTTTCCCTTATTTTGGTTTGTTTGATTCTTTTATCTGCCTATTTGTTTTATGAAGAGGGAGCTGGGGCATGCTGTCAGATGGGTAGGGAGACAGGGAGAGTCTTGGAGGAGATAAAGGGTAAACCATTATCAGAATATATTGTATAAGTTTTAAGCTTGAAAAAAAGCAGGGATAAATAGAAAGTCACAGAAATATTTGGTGTCATAGCGCTATTAAAAATATCTGACTATAAACCTAACAGGAGGAAGGCAGTCTTAAGCAACTAATGTACTCTATGTATCAATTTTAGTGGAGACCCACTAAAGGTCACCCTATGTTTCAGGCAGCAGAGAGATTGAAATAGGATAGAAAATAGCAGGATGTATGAGAAAACGATAATAAAAATTCATGGAATTTTCACTAGCTTTCTGATAGTGGAAGATATTTCTACAAAGATGTGGGTCATGCTCACCTTTGAAATTACTGGATAAATTATGTTTTATCTTCTGCCAGACAGAACCACAAGAAGCGATAATGTCTTGTTTTAATCATCTTCAGTAAGCACAGTGCTTTTTCCTTTTTCCTTTCCTTTCTTTTCTTTCTTTTCTGGGGTAGGTTGAGAGGGGGTTGAGACGGGGTTTCTTTGTGTAGCTCTGGCAGTCCTGGAACTCACTCTGTAGACCAGGCTGCCCTTAAACGTATAGAGATCTACCCACTTCTGCCTCCAGAGTGCTGGTATTAAAGCTGTCCACCACCCATGTCCAGCTACAATTCTTGATGTTAAGAAGTTTATGGACMCAGCTTATCTCTTTCCTTTCAACCCTGTCAACCTTCCATTAGAGCCCATCCCCATTCCTTTGTGTCAGTATCATGCTCCAAAATGGTTTCTACCAGGGACCCCCCAGTGGGACACACCATACTGAGAGTCCGGTAGACAATTTTCACTGTCCTTCCAAATCTCTATTACACCCTGGCCAGACTTGTTCTTAGTCTTGTACTAAGGAGCCCCTCTTCCATCCACAACTCCATTCACTCAAGACCCCAATCTTGGTATAGATGCCGGGCCCTCCAGTCATTGCATCCCTTATCTCAAAACTCATTCTTTGTCCTGCTGACGCCTACTTGCCAGAGCTACTCCTCCAACTACACTTCCATTCCCTAGGGAAACTACATCATGGTGTGGACCCAGTTCCCTGATTTCTCTCCCATAGCACCTCTCTCAGGCTTTCCTCCTAGCCTGGCTCCACTCTTTTTTGCCACCCACCAACCTACAGAAGCACTGTCTACTCCAAAGCCATCACCCTTGCTTAGGATCCAGAGAGGAAAGCAGCAGGAAAAGAATGAGGCAGCCACCATCAAAGACAACACCAGATGCCAACACCCACCATCAGTGACAACACCAGATACAATACCCATCAAAGACAGCACCAGATGCCAACATCCACCAGCAAAGACACCACCAGATACCAACATCCATCAAAGACACCACCAGATACCAACACCCATCAAAGACAAAACCATATACCAACACCTAGAAGTACCCAACATCAAAATTCCAGAGGACTAGACACCCTCCCAAAAACATGGATGTGACCAGCCAAGACAATCTGCCTCCACCAGAACCCAATAACTCTAATGCAGTAGGTCCTGAGAAATGCAATATAGCTAAGCACAAAGCAGGGGCTTCAAAATAATTATTAACATGTCTGAGGACCTTTAAGAGAAAATGAATAAGCCTCTTAATTAAGATAATGGAAACACAGACCAATTAATAAAACAATGAAAACAATTCAAGACACAAAGATAGAATTTAACAAAGACACAGAATCACCAAAGGAAATCCAAACTGAAATAAAATGAAAAATTAGGAAGTCAAACAAAAACCTCAGAGGCATGCCTCACTAATACAAGACCTGGAAGACAGAAATTCTAGCACTGAAGACAAGGTAGAAGAAATGGATACTTCAATCACAGAGAATGTTAAATATACAAAAATATTCAGGCACAAACCAAACCTGGGACAACGTAAAAAGATCAAATCCATAAATAATGGGGATAGAGGAAGGAGAAGAGATCTAGGTCAAAGCATGGAAAATATTTTTAATAAAACAGAAGAAAGATTTCCCAGCCTAAAAAAAGAGAGAGATGCCTATTAAGGTACAAGAAGCATACAGAACACCAAGTAGACTGGACCAGAAAAGAAATTTCCCACAACACAAAATAACCAAACCACTAAGCATGCAGAACAAAGAAAAATATTAAAAGTTGAAAGGTAAAAAGAACAAGTAACATATAAAAGCAGGCCCATTAGATTGACACCCAACTTCTCAATGAAGACACTGAAAGCCAGAAGGTTCTGGATAGTAAATGTTCTATAAACTTAGAGAGACCACGGATGCTAGCTAAATATTGCCATTTTAATATCTGACAAAATAGACTTCAAGCCAAACTAATCAGAAGAGATAGGGAAGGACATTGCATACTCATTTAAAAAAAAAAAAAAACAGTCCACCAAAAGAACACTGCAATTCTAAACATTTATGTACCAAACACAAGGGCATCCGAATACATAAAATAAACACTACTATAGATATACCCAGTTCTTGCCAATAGATAGGTTATCAAGACAAAACCTAAACAGAGAAATGCTGGGATTAAATAACATCCTAAATCAAATGGACATAGCAGACATCTATAGACCATTTCACCCAAATACAAAAGAATACATTTTCTACTCATAGGACTATTTCCAAAACTGACCACATACTTGGACATGAAGCAAATCTCAATAGATATAAGAAAATTGAAAAAAACATCCTGAATTCTGACTACCATGGATTAAAATCAGATATCAGCAAGAGAAACAACAGAAAGTATACAAACTCATGAAGACTGACTTACCCATTACTGAATAAAAAATGGGTCAAGATAGAAATCAATAAGGAAATCTAAAACTTGTGAGAACTGAATGAAAATGAAAATATCACATACCCAAACCCATGGGACACAATAAAAAGAGTCCTATGAAATAGAGGTATTTGAATCCAGCAGCATGGTTGCTTTGGCAAGGGATCACATCCAAACACCTAGGTCTGTGTGACCCGGCTGGAATACAGACACGCCACACCCTTTAATCTCTCTGGCTAGAACAAGCATGTCCTTAATACATACCTTTAAGGTAAAATTAGTTTGCAGATGGAAACAGCCATGTTTGAAACATACATTTAACTGAGGGGCAGACAAATGAATTAATCAGAGAAAGATTTGACACAATGAGTCAAAGATAAAATATGCCCAACTCTCATGAGAATATCACAGGAAAGAGGCTATTTAAGAGCAGCTCAGGGAAAGAAAGTCAGTTCAGAAAGGCAGTGCAGTGAGAGCCATGCAGTGGAGTTATGTTTATTCATGAGTTCATGCAGTTCAGTGCAAGTCAGCAGAGGCAGTTGAAGCCAAGGAATAAACAGGAGTCAAAAGATTAGAATAAATTGTCAGAGTTAGTTTGGGGCCAAGCAGAGCAATTCAGTGAGAAGCTGAGAAAAGCAAGATTGAAACAGTCAGCTTGAAGAGGAGTTTGAGCCAGAACAACTGAGTTAAACCAACCAGCCAGAGTTCAGAAAAATCCAGAAAGGGTTGAGCTTATTCAGTAGGGTTGAGTTTATGTCAGCTCTTGAGTTGACAATTACTTCTGGCAAAACAAAACAAAACAAAAACTTGGAGGCAAATTCATAGCCCTACATTAAAAACTGGTGAGATCTCATATTAGTAACTTGACAGCATACCTGAAAACTCTAGGACAACAAGAAGACATATTACCCCCAAAAAGTAGATGGAAAGAAATAAGTGTACTCAGGGCTGAAATCAATGAAATGGAGACAATACATACATACATACATACATGAATAAATAAATACATATAAAAAATAAAAATAAATTAATGAAACAAAGGGTAGATTCTTTAAGAAATCATTGACAAACTCTTAGTCAAATTAGCTAAAAGACAGAGAAAGAAGATTCAAAATAATAAAATTAAAGATGAAAGAGGACAACAGACACTGAGGAAACCCAGAGAGTCATAAGAACATGTTTTAAAAATATGTATCCCACCGAACTGGAAAACTGAAAAGAAATGGATAAATTTCTTTATATACATGATATATCAAAGTTAAATCAAGATCAAACAAGACAAGGATGTTCACTCTCTCTATACCTATTCAATATAGTACTTGAAGTCTTAGAGCAGTAGGATAAGGGAAGGAGATCAAGGGGCTACAAGTGGAAAAGAGATATGTCAAATATCATTATTTGCATATGAAGATTTATACACTAAAGACCTTGAAGGCTATAGCAGCTGATAAACACTTTCAGTAAAGTGTCAGGATACAAAATAAACACAGAGATAAGATATCTACTCTATTCAAATAACAAAACAGACTGAGCCTGATATCAGGAAAACAGATACAGTATCCATCTATTTACAAATGACAAAAGAGGCTGAGAAGATATCAGGAAAACACACATATACAGTATCCATCTATATACAAATAACAAAACAGGCTGAGAATATCAGGAAAACAGATACAGTATCCATCTATTTACAAATGACAAAAGAGGTTGAGAATGATATCAGGAAAACACAGATACAGTATTCATCTATATACAAATAACAAAACAGGCTGAGCATGATATCAGGAAAACAGATACAGTATCCATCTATTTACAAATGACAAAAGAGGCTGAGAATAATACCAGAAAACTGTAACTTTCACAATAGCCTCAAAAAAAAATCAAGAATAGCTCTAACCAGGCAAATGAAAAACTTGTATTATAAAAACTTTGAGACACTGAGAAAGACATCAGAAGATAGAAAGATCTTCCATATCCATGGATCAATAGGACTAATATTGTGAAAATGGCAATCCTACTATGGTGGTTTGAATAGGTATTGCCCCCATAGGCTCATGTGTTTAAATCCTTGGCCGATAAGGAGTGGCACTGTGGGGACATGCAGCCTTGTTGAAGGTATGGTGTCACTGTGGAAGTGGGCTTTGAGGCCTCATATATGCCCAAGCCATGCCCAGTGGGATAGTCTCCTTCTGCTGCCTGAGGATCATGATGTTGAACTCTCAGCTCCTTCTCCAGCATCATGTCTGCCTGTGTGCTGCCATGTTTCCAGCCARGACCCTAATGGACTGAACCTCTGAAACTGTAAGCCAGCTCCAATGAAATTTTTTTTTAAGTTGCTGTAGTCTTGTTATCTTTTCACAATGATATAAAATCTGGGACATCTACCAAAAGCAATCTACAGATTAAGTGCAATAATTCTAACAGAATTCGTCACAGAAATTGACAAAAAAAGTTTTCAACTTCATGTGGAAACGCACACATACAAACAACAACAAACATGTCTAAATTAATCCTGAAGAATACAAGGACTGTTGAAAGTTTCACCATCCAGATTTTAAGTTGTATTACAGAGCAATAATAACAAAAGCAACATGACACTGGTGTAAACACAGACATGTTGATCAATGGAATAGATCTGAAGGTCCAGACAAGCCTTCACACCTGGTTTTTTGTTTTTATTTTGTTTTATTTTGTTTTTTACAAAGCCAAAATTACACACTGGAGAAAAGATGGTATCTTTAACAAATTGTCCTGGTGCTGGGTGGCTGCTTGTAGAAAGGGGCAGATAAATCCATATCTATCACCCTGCACAAAACTCAACTCCAAATAAAGGAGCTAAACATAAGGTCAGGTATCTGAATCTGATAGGAGAGAAAGTGGGGAACTCATTTTTTAACTCACTGACACAGGAAAAGACTTTCTGAGCAGAACATGGGTAGCACAGGCACTGAGAACAATAATTAATGAGCCCTCATGACACTAGAAAGCTTCTGTACAGCAAAGGACACTATCATTTGGACAAAGTGGTGGGCTACAGAATTGGAGAAATATTTACCAGTTACACATCTGACAGAGGCAATGAATGACTCCCAGGATGCAGCATCTTCCAGACACAACAGGACTGGCTCACATATGACCTCAGAGACTGTGACAGCATGCGCAAGGACTGCACAGGTCCAAGCCAGATGGGGTCCAAGTACTAAGAAGGGTAAGTAGACATGGGCTCCCACCTCTAGCCAAGAAGCTATGTGCCTTGATACTACTAGCAAAGGGAAAATCAGTTCTTGCCAGTATAGTCTCACTCATTTACAATCACAACTCAGGGCAGCCCCAGTGTCTAGGAGTAGTTAGCCAACACATTTTAAAAAAAGAAAAAGAAAAAAACCTCGATGCTATTTCTGTGGAGTTTTTGTTTTATTTTCCTTTGTTTGTTTGTTTGTTTTTTAATTAAAATAGTAAATAGAGTTTAGTACTCATCACATAAGCCAATATATTTAGATTGATGTTTAATTACTAAATAATCAGTACACCGTTGATAACCCATCGAAGACTCAATATCTTTGCGGGTACTTAAAGAAATACCACAGGAATTACAAATGTTGAGAGCTTGAAGAAAATCGATTTCCAGAAATTCTTTTTCAAAAATTACTTTTTCCTCCTAAGAACCAATGCACCTATGAATGTGTCTGCCTGTGTCCTGATATCATGTACACTTTACTGTTCTCCTTCACCTAATCCTTTCGTCCATTTTATCAAACAAAAGCCACAGCTCTTAGCATGCTTGGCTTTCCAAGGCTCTACTCCCAAGGCTGGATGCTAGCCGATACGAATTCAAAATTTTGGTATGTGTGAAATCTCTTTTAGTTAACACACTGCTCATGTGTTTGCTTGCTTGCTTGTTTGCTTGCTTTTTAAGAAAATGGCTTCAAGGAAATGTGAGGTAGTCAAAAAATCTGTCTATACGTCTTTCACATGTCTCAAGTTTGAGTAGAAAGGGACAATGCTAGAGGTAAGTTAGAGGGCTATTATTGGGTTTTTTAAACATAAAAAGAATATGCTCACTAACAATTGCTAAAAATWCTACCAATAYTATAAGCTTACAGTTTTATTTGAAGAGGAATGTATTCATAACAAAATTTCACCATTGACTGCTAAAAATGGATAAAGAAAATGTGATTCATTTACACAGTGGAATAGTAGTACTCCGCTATTAAAAACAAGGACATCATAAATTTTGCAGGCAAATGGATGGAACGAGGAAATATCATCCTGAGTGAGGTAACCCAGACCCAACAGAACTGGCATGGTATGTACTCACTTATAAGTGGATATTACCCATAAAATACAGGATATCCATGCTACAGCCCACAGACCCAAAGGTCTTGCTAAATAACAAGAAGGGCCCGAGAGAGGATGCTTGAATCTCACTCAGAAGGGGAAATAAAATAGTCATGGAAGGAGGGATTTAGTGGGAGAGGGAATAGGGAGGGAAAGGGGGAATCAGGTGTATGGAGGGATGACCTGGAGAGTGAATAGAAATCGGTGGCAGTTTATGGGAAAGCATCTCTAGCATGTGCCGGAGACACAGAATGGGGGAAGGTACAGGAAGTCTGTGAAGGCGACTCTAGCTGACACTCCTACCAGTGGGAGATATGAAGCCTGAAGTGTCCTGAAGTAGCCAAGTAGGACTCCCAGTGGAGGGATAAGACATCAACCTACCCACAAAACCTTTGACCCAAAATTTGTCCTGCTTACAAGATATGCAGGGACAATGATATCACAGAAATGGAGGGAATGGGCAACCAATAACTGGCCCAACTTGAGACCCATCCATGGGCGAGAACCAATCCTGACACTATTAATGATACTCTGTTGTGCTTTTAAACAGGAGCCTAGCCTAGTATAAAAAATTTTATAATAAAATGTTTTTAAAATCTTTCAAAGTAAGAGAGAGAGACAGAGAGAGAGACAAGAGAGAAGGAAAGAAAGAAAGGCAAACAGACACACAGGCAGACAGACAGAAATCTATCATCATTCTTAATGGCACAAAACTTGAAGGTTTCCTCTTCAGTCAATGTAAGAGAAAGCTTTTAGTTTTCACAGCTTCTATTCAACATTGCACTGGAAGCCCTAGACAAATCAATCAGACATGAAAAAGAAACAAACATTACTTAAGTTGGGGAGGAAGAAGTAACAGCTGTCTTTTCCTTGAGTGACATGATTCTGTAGATAGAAAACCCTAACTAATGCACAGAGAAAACTCCTAGAAGTAACTGAATTCACCAGCATTGTATGACATAAAGCCAACATATTAAAAAAAAAAAAAACTATTGTCCTGCCACAAGCAAACCAATGATCCAAGATGAAACACTTAGCACATTTCACCTGGATAGAATTAGGCTTGTACACAGAACACTTCTAAAAGGACATTTAAGAGAGCTAAAGGGGAAAACATCTATGTTTATGTACTGAAACTCGATGTCCTTTAAGGCCACAGCAATCCCTGGGCTATCTACATATTGAACTGCCATTTAACTAGTTTTAAAACTCCAGCTACTTCTTTCTCAGCAATGAGGAAACCCAGCTCTATTTGTTAGTTTTTGCTCTGTTATGACCTGGACAGAAACAAATGAAAGGTTTGTTTTGGACCCATGGGGTCATAAATACCAGTCCACCATCCACCATGGTGGGGAGAGCTGGAGGAAGCAGAGCAGAGATGTGGTGAGCTGGGGGCAGAGAGAAGGGTGGGCCAGTACTTGGATGGCTTTTTCATTTCTCCCTTTCCTTCTGCCCATGTCTTCCAGGCTTTGGGTTAGTGCTGCCCACACACAGGGTGAGTCTTTCCCACTCAGTTAATCTTCCCTGGAAATACCTTCACAACACATTCAGAGGGCAACTCTTCATTCCCCTGTGTCCCTTTAGATACGTTGACAATGTAGACTTAACCATCACACCATGAGTTTCCATGACATTGAAGTGATCCAGCGATTCCACTTCTGATACACAACCGAGAGAGGAGAGTAGATATTTCTAAACTCATGCACTAGTTCCACGAGAGAAAAAAGGTAATCTACCTGTCCATTGGCAGATAAAGACAGTACATAAGTACTCTGGAATATCATTCCTTAGAAAGGAAAGAAAGGAAGGAAGGGAGGGAGGGAGGGAGGAAGGAAGGAGGGAAGGAAGGAAGGAAGGAAGGAAGGAAGGAAGGAAGGAAGGAAGGAAGGAAGTTCTAACAGGATGCTATAATACAGACAAACCTTGAATAGCTATGCTAAGTAAAGCCAGGGAATAAGAGGTACCATTGGTTCCACTTCTATGTGATGTCTTCATATCCCAAGTAGCATGTGGTTACTATAGGCCAGAGGAGTGTATCATCAGCTGATTAATGGATACACAGACTCAGTCTTGCCAGTTCTGATAGTTTCATGAAGCCCAGACCTATACCAAACTCACTACACAGTCAAGGATGACCTGTATGGTTTATTTTAATTCTTTATTTTTATTTATGTGTGTGTGCCTGCTTGTGTGCATGTGCACTGTGTGTGCACCTGCTTGTGTACATGTGCACTATGTGTGTGACAGCTTGTAAGCATGTATACTATGTGTGTGTGACTGCTTGTGTGCATGTACACTATGTGTGTGTGCCTGCTTGTGTGCATGTACACTATGTGTGTGTGCCTGCTTATGTGCATGTATACTATGTGTGTGCCTGCTTATGTGCATGTATACTATGTGTGTGTGCCTGCTTGTGAGCATGTGCACTATGTATGTGTGCCTGCTTGTGAACATGTGCACTGTGTGTGCCTGCTTATGTACATGAGCACTGTGTGTGTGCCTGCTTGTATACATGAGTACTATGTGTGTGCCTGCTTATGTGAATATACACTATGTGTGCATGTGTACTATGTGTGTGCACCTGCTTGTGTGCATGTACATTATGTGTGTCTGCTTATATGAATATACACTCTGTGTGTGCCTGCTTGTGTGCATGTGCACTATGTATGTGCCTGCTTATATGAATATGCACTCTGTGTGTGCCTGCTTGTGTGCATGTACAATATGTGTGTAGTGCTTGTCGAGACCAGAAGAGGGCATCAAATACCCTGAAACTGGAGTTACAGAACTTGTGAGGCTGCCTGGTGTGAGGGCAAAACTGAACTCATACCACTATAAGAGGAACAAGTACTATTACTCACTGAGCCATCACTCTAGCCCCAACCAATGAATTTTTTATTCGATATATTCTTTATTTACATTTCAAATGATTTCCCCTTTCCTGGATCCCCACTCCCCMAAAGTCCCATATGCCCTTTTCCCTCCCCATGTTCCCCCATCCACCCCTTCCCACTTCCCTGTTCTGGTATTCCCCTACACTGATGCAYTGAGCCTTTCCAGRACCAGGGGCCACTCCTTCCTTCTTCTTGGACATCATTTGATATGTGRATTGTGTCTTRGGTATTCCAAGCYTCTAGGCTAATATCCACTTATCAGTGAGTGCATACCATGGGTATTCTTTTGAGACTGGGTTACCTCACTTAGGATGATGTTCTCCAGCTCCATCCATTTGTCTAAGAATTTCATGAATTCATAGTTTCTAATGGCTGAACAGTACTCCATTGTGTATATATCCCACATTTTTTGTAACCATTCCTCCGTTGAGGGACGTCTGGGTTCTTTCCAGCTTCTGGCTATTATAAACAGGGCTGCTATGAACACTGTGGAGCATGTATCCTTATTACATGCTGGGGAATCCTCTGGGTATATGCCCCGGAGTGGTATACCAATGAACTTCTGATCCTCCTGCCTCCGTTTCCCATGCTAGGATCAAAGGTATGCACCACCATGCTCAGCTTATGTGATGCTTGAGATTGAATCCAAAGCCTCATGTAATCTTGGCTGACATCTCTTAACAACTGAGCTACATCCTGACCCCAAGATTTAGTTTTGTAAGATGAAAAGAGCTCTGGAAATAAATGCATAATGGTAATAGTTGTATAACAGTGTGAAGGTAATAATACCACCAAAGAGTACACCTATAGACAGTCAAGATGGTAAGGCCTATGTACCTAAGTAAAAGACCAGAAAAAAAGGATCTCTACCAAATAATGATAATGTTGAATGCTGGTGAGGATGCAGAGAACATGGTGCCTTGTATGTGTTGGTGGGATGGTAAACTATATAGCTGTGCTGAGAGGTGGCCTAGCTGCTTCTTACAAAATTATTTCAACTATCACATAACCAAGCAATTTACACTCCTGGTATCTATTGCAGAGAAACCAAACTTATGTTTATAGCAAAAACATTAGGCTCATGTCTTAGGATTTCCATTGCTGTGAAGAGAAACATGAGCAAGGCAACTCTTATAAAGGCTGACATTTAATTGGGGCTGGCTTACAGATTCAGAGGTTTGGTCCTCTATTATTACAGCAGAAAGCATGGCGGCATGCAGGCAGACATGGTGCTGGAGAAGGAGCTGAGAGTTCTGCACTGATTAGAAGGTAACCAGGAGAGACTGGGATCCTCAGGCAACTAGAAGGACGCTCTCTTCTGTGATGGGTAGAGCCTGAGCATAGGAGGGAAACTCCAAAGCACTCCCCACTACCGCCGTGACACACTGCCTCCAACAAGGCCACATCCCCTAACAGTGCCACTCCCTATGGGCCAAGCATAGTCAAACTACCTCAGCTTATAACAATGATATTTGTAATAGTACAGCTAAACCCAGGAATCCATAGGTGAGCTGCAGATATAAGGAGACCTGTTTGTCCCATGGAATGTTGCTTAGCAGTGAGAAGGAAGCAGATCCTCACATTCTACGACTCAGATGAAAAAAGCCAATCATGACATATCATACACCGTATGAGTCCATGTCTTAGTTAGGGTTTCACTGCTGTGAACAGACACCATGACCAAAGCAACTCTTATAAAGGACAACATTTAATTGGGGCTGGCTTACAGGTTCAGAGGTTCAGCCCAGTATCTTCAAGGCAGGAACATGGCAACATCCAGGCAGGCATGGTGCAGGAGGAACTGAGAGTTCTACGTCTTCATCTGAAGGCTGCTAGCAGAATACTGACTTCCAGGCAGCTAGGATGAGGGTCTTAAAGTCCACACCCACAGTGACACACCTACTTCAACAGGGCCACATCTTCTCATAAGTGCCAGTTTATGGACTGAGCATATATAAACCATTACAGTCCATTTATGAAGTTCCTGAAAAAATTATAGAAATGGAAGACAGACTTGTGGTTGCTAGGGGCCATGACAAAGGCAGAAGGAAAAAGGCAACCACAAAATTGTCAGTCACCAAACTGATCTATATTAACTATATCCACGTTAGAATCCTGAATGTAATATTATATTATAGTTTTCAAAGATTAAACCATTGAGAGAAACCAGAAATATTGTTATTATTTTTACACAACACTTCAAATCTATAATTATCTTGAAATTAAAAATTTCACTTAGACCCCTGATTTATGTTTCTGTTTAGTGTGCTTATTGCTGCAATTTTCAATAAAATAAAATATAAAACAATATTTTACCTTTAAAAACTTTTAATTTCCAATCAAGTAAATGTTAGTAGATAATGTGTTACCTTTTCCTAAAGACACATGAGCAAATATCTAATTACCCAGACAGGATGTCAATGACAGACCAAAGTAATGACTCATCCAAGTCTTGCTTGGTAAACAGACAATCCTAGAACAGCTATATCACTGAAAAACTCACCCTCCACAATGAGTTCCACCTTGGCAGAGCTCTTCATTGTCCCTTGGGCGGGGACGGCATAGAACCAGGATCTCAGGTGAGCGCCTTTCTATGAGAGATGCTAACCGGCCCAGTCTTAAAGATCTCTTTCAGGTCCTCACAACCACCCTGGTTTGACAGCTATTCTGTCATGCTCGGAGGACAGCTTTAATAATGACAACTCCCATAAAGAAAATTGGCTGTGGGTCTGAGAAGAGACAGCAGGCAGGCACCTGCCACCTGCTCAAGACTCACAACCTAGAGTTTAATCCTGTGTGTTGGAGGGAGAGAACCAGCTTCCTCCCACTGGTCGTCCTCTGGCCTCCACATGCGTGCACACATAAACTTAATTTAGCAATTAATTACTCTGAAAGAACTCACGGGAGAGACACCAGGATAGTTAAGAACAGTGTTTGACAATATGCCAAGAAAGAGGAGGAGAGACTTTGGAGCACTCAGCCCTAAGTAGGATGCCTTAATCAAACCCCTTTCCTCCAGGCTAAACTCGCACCAAAGGTCAGTCACAACCCAGTTTATGACCTCCACAGTAATTTTTGAAGCTTCTTCCTTCTTCCCACAATTAGTCCAGCAGATGCAGATGACGACATGGGCTCTGCTGAGAAGGCTGAAGGTGCTTCAGGGTTTCTCTCTAAACCTGGAATGAGGCAGGCGGACTAATCTGATTCTAAGAGGAGATGTCACTCCCTGTGTGCTGTTAGATTCTGTGTGGAAGAGGAGACAGAAAGATTGTAAGAGCCAGAGGCATTGTTGTTGTTTTTGTCATCGTTGTTGTTGTTGTTGATGATGATGATGATGATGATGACGACGATGATGATGGAACAGTACAAAATGCTATACAATGTGGTGGAGGCCACCTTGCCTGGAAGGGAAAAGAATTCTCTGGGAAGGAGAGCTGAAATTCCTTATTAGTCCCTATCTGACCCCTTTTTGAGGTTAATAGCTATGTAAAAGCTAAATAGTGTTTCGAAATCATTTAAATCCGAAGCAAACCTGTGAAACACCATTATATTCTCCCTACCGTTCAATTCAGAGAGAAACAGTGCACATGCATTAGTAAGATAGTGCTGCTTGAATTGAGGCAGAGACCGTGTTGTGGAGGAGGCCAATTGGTTGGTGCTGACGGTTGTGTTTCTCTGAGACTTAAGTGGTGTGGCTTGCCCTTTCCATAGAAAACTCTATTGAAAAGAAAACAGTTATCTAGGCATAAACTTTCAGGCGATATAATAACGAGGGATTTGTCTTGAATATGCATAATAATGGTGGATTAACATAATATGAACAATGCCGGAGGACCTTGACCATTTGTCCCTCCTTCCAAACCAGATTCCTATGCTCCTCCGGTATTTGCTGTATTTCTCATTTTTCAAAATTAGAAGTCAAGGTCTTTAGCAGAGTTGTTCTATGCAGAGGTATCTGCTTTGGGCAATGTCAGGTTGTGAAGTCAGTCCTTCTTCCTAAGGTTCTTTGCTCCTTCTCACACTGTGAGAAGCAATTTAAAACGCCGCAGACCCTCTGTCCCATCAATGTCAGAGACCTAAGCTAGGCACTGAACTTCAAGGCAGAACARCTATCAAGAAAACAGCTCCATCTGCTCAAGGTTTGAAGTCTTTTGTATTCCGTGTAATCCACCCAAGGTGAAGTTCTTGGGTATTGTGCACGCGTCTGTCTGCTGGCTTCTTCATTGTCGTCCTGCAGGTGGATGCTGTAGAGACAGACAGGGGTAGGAAAGCACATTTCAGTTTATTAATGTTTAGAAGTCTCCTAAATTCCATGCTAACTACATGAATGTTCCCGTATGGGGAAATAATTCTAAATCTACTGGGCTGGGGCTGGGGGATAGTTCACAAATTATGTGAGATCGTCTTCCTGTAAGGTCGTCGTCGTCGTCGTCGTCGTCGTCGTCGTCGTCGTCGTCGTCGTCGTCGTCCTCCTCCTCCTCCTCCTCCTCCTCCTCCTCCTCCTCCTCCTATTCCTCCTCCTCTTAATGTTTAAATCTCAGGTAGCTAATTTTTTCACACAAAATATTTTGTTGATATTCTTTCCCCTCCTCAACTCCTCCCAGATCTGCCTGTCCTACCTCCCCTACCCATCCAGCTTTATGTTCTCTCACTTAAACGAAACAAAACTAAACTAAAACCGAAACTAAACCAAAATGAAACAAAAAGACCACACAAAACCATGGTGTCTGTTTTGTGTTAGCCAAACTAACTACCCCTGCACAAGGGGCCTGCCCCGGCGTGCGTCTGAGGTACCCAGTGACCCTCCACTGGAGGAAACCGCTCTCCCTTCCCAGCAGGCATCAGTTACAAAGAGTTTCCCGATTAGGGGCGGGACTTTGCCCACTTCCTCCTCTCAATGCTGGAATTTCCGGTCTAAATCCATGCAGGTCTCACGAGTGCTCTCACAGTCTCCGCGATTTCACCTGTGCACCAGTCCTACTATGTCTGGGAGACGCTCTTTCCTCAGAGTCCTCCTCCACCTCTGGCTCTTACAATCTTTCTGTCTCTTCCACACAGAATCTAACAGCACACACAGGGAGTGACATCGGCTCCTAGAACCAGAAAAGTCTGCCCTATTCATTCTGGGTTTGGACACAAATCCTGAAGCACCTTCAACCTTCTCACTAGAGCCCATACCCTGGCCCATGTTGTCTTCTGCATCTGCTGGACTAATCGGGGAAAGAAGGAAGAAGCTTCAAAAATCAGTGTGGAGATTATAAACTGGGTCATGACTGACCCTTAGTGCGAGTTTAGCCTGGAGGAAAGAGGTTTGATGAAGGCATCCCACTTAGGACTGAGCGCTCCGAAGTCTCTCTTTCTCTGCACATTGCAAAACATTCTTAAATATTATTGTGGCTCTCCCATAAATTCTTTCAAGAAACTAATTACTAAATTTAGTTGGTGCATACGTGCATGTGGAGGCCAGAGCATAACCAGGGAGCTACATTTTATGCCCTTTCTATCAGGAGAACTAATTAATTTATAGACAAAAGTGAGAATAACGCACTTTACAGTAACAACATTTCCCCCTCTGTGTTTTTAATCTTTACTTGTTTTTTAAGGGAGTAGTCCAGGCTAGCCTCTAACTCACTATGTAGCTGAGATGACCTTGAACTCTTGAGACTCCTGACTCTGCCTTCTAAGTACTGAGATTATTGGTGTGTGTCACCATGCCCACCCACTTTATGTGGTACTGGAGGTCCAGCCTGGGCTTCTGTGAAATTTAGTTGGTAGAGTGCTTGCCTCTACCCACTAGGACACATCCTCAGCCTCTCCCTCCTCATCACCCTTGGGAAAATGAAACATTGTCCGCTKTGTCTGTTCTTCAGAKAACCTAAGTATGAAATTGGACATCCATGATTAACTCACATCTGGAGATTCATGTGGAAGGCCTCCCCGGCCCATATTCCAGAGCCCTGAGGTGGACACTATGCTGGAATGGTAGAGCTTTGAATTGAAAAATACAAGATTAAAAAACAGCACCGACATGTATACTGGTTGGTTTGTTTTGTCAACTTGGCATGGCCAGAGTTATCTAGTAACAGGGAAGCTCAACTGAGAAACATTTCCATATGACTGACGTGTAGGCAAGTCTTTGGGGAYATCTTCTTGATTAATGATTGATGTGGGAGGTGAAACCCACTAAGAGTGGTGCTGTGCCTAGACAGGTAGTGCTGGGTTCTATAGGAAACTTGGCTGGGTTTGAGCCAGAGGGAAGCAAGCCTGTAAGCAGCATCCTTCCATGGTTTTCCCTTCGATTTCTGGTCCAAATTCCTGCTTGAGTACCTGACCCTTGAAGACAGCCTATAACCTATAAGATAAAATAAGYCCTTTCCTCCCAAGTTGTTTTTGATCATGATGTGTATCAACTGTGGCTAAGATCTCTACCAGCCACGTGTGGAAGGTATAGTAGGAACCCAGGGAAAATTATTTAATCTGCCTCCTCATTCTCTGTCTTGGCAATATGGGTTCTGCCTTGTTTGTCTCCCTGCTGGAGAAAAAAAGACATGGACAAACATATAAAAGAGCTACACAGAGAATTAAAATCAGCACACATGACAGCAAATAGGTGAGTACATTGGATTGTGTGGCTAGGGAGCACCCTTAGGGAGCACCCTTCCCCAGGCATGATAATTACACTGGAGTCTAAATCATAAGACACTAACCTGATGGTAATATAAGACAACATCAGGACACAGAACAGCAAACACACACACACACACACACACACACACACACACACACCTGCACACACACTCATGCATACACACAGGCACACATGCACACATACCCACTCATGCACATACATGCATCCATGCACACAGGCACATACACACTTGCATGCACACTCGTGCATATACACAGGCACACACACACACACACACACACACACACACACACACACACATGCACACACCACCATCACCTTATCATTTTCAACTGTTTTTCTGAAAATGCAACTGAGTTTTATAAGGCCCAGATGCCATTAGAGACATGTTTGTTACATTTGCTAATTTGTTTATCTATTTATACGTGGGCGCATACATGTGTGTGTGAGAGCACATGTGTGCACACACCACATGTATGGAGGTCAGAGGACAAATTGTGAAGTCAGTTCTTTCCTTCTACCATGAGGGAACCCTGGGATTGAACTCAGTCAGAGGCTTCAGGCATCTCTCAGGGCCCTGGCTGCATCAGTAAATGAATGCTTATCATTCAAATTATAATATAATGAATATGTACCATTTAAATATTTCCTAGGCTTCTCAGCAGCCGTCATTCTCCTCTCTGTCTCTATCTCTCTCTTTGAAAACAGATTCTTGCTGTGTAGCTCGGCCTTTCCTACAGACCAGAYTGGCCTTGAACTGGTGGTGGTTTTCCTGTCTTGGCACATTCCCAGAGCTAAGATTGTGTCATCCACAACACTTGGGTCAGATGCCAGTTTTGACACTAAGACAACCACCATAAATAAATCAGAAAGCAGTGAACAGACAAGCAATTACAAACCCGTGGAAAGCAGATAACAAAAAGAGATATAACCAGACCCTTCCAGATGACTCAGCATCAGGCGCCTCTCTCGGGCTTGGGGCATAAGGAAAATGCTCAGAGCTRTGAGCCAGGCAAGGAAGRTGACACAAACCAACACRGAAGGGTGAGGAAAACTGAAGGAACATTCTGGATAGGGGGAGCAGCAATGCATAMGKCCCAAGACAAGAATGAGCACAGGGCCAGGGAGAGGGCTTTGGGTAAAGGCACCAAGCCCGGTGACCTGAGTTTAATCCCTGTGACCCACATGGCTGAAAGGAAGAACTGACTCCCAAAAGTTGTCCTCTGACCTCCACACACATGCCATGGTGCACATGTGTCCCCCCATGCATGCACATGCACACACACCTTTGTGCACATACATGCATACATATACGTGTGTGTACATACACATGCACACCTACACACTAAAATGTAACCAAAATGTAAAGGAAGGAAGGAAAATAATCCAGAACCTCACAGGTATCTGGAGGCATCTGAGAACCTGCTCAGGTTCTGGCTACAGAAGGCTTTATCAGTTCAAGTGTGTCCTGAAGATAATAGGAGCCACTGGAGGGCTTTTAGGAGGGATCTGATATGACCCTGTCAAATACTGGCGCCAGAGTTGGTGAAAAGACTGATCTAGAAGCAGGAGCACTTAAACCAGAGGGAAAAATGGTGGCCTGAACTGTGGCTGGAACATGGAAAGAGGGACTGGACCTATGTGCAGGAGATGGAMCCAATAGTACTGGGGTGATGGTCTGAGTGCAGGAGATAAGGGAGAAGGTGATTAACAGATAGATGAATCTCTACTTAGGTGCAAGAATTGGGTAGGCAAAGTGTGTTACTTGCTGAGAGGGAAGCAAAATTAAGAAGTCACTTTGAGCCCAAAGGGAGTGAAGTAAGTCAGACGTGCCACTGAGGCCTCTGGGATCAGCCATCAGCACTCACATACTGGTACAGAGCCCAAGGAGGTCTGAGTGGGTAAGGCTATGCATGGGGACATGCTCAAGAGGTATCAGCTCTGAGAGGGGTARGATGTAAGTACTGGAGCAGGAAGATCTTTTTAGCTTTAGGAGTTCAAGTCCAGTATGGGGTAAAATAAGGCCAGAAGATCTGACTTTAAACAAAAAGTTGTCAACCCCTTGTTCCAACCTGGATCCGATGTCATTACTTAATTATTAAGTAATTGCTGCAAATGCTGCTTAAACCCAACCTTGATGTGGCCGTTCAAAAGCCCCAATGGATTGCATATAGAAGTACAGAGGGTATGCGCTATGCTGGTAAGGACTGCAGCTGAGGGAGGSGTGTAGGTACATTTATTAAACTAGGATCTCTGGTTCTCTTATGTTTGGAAACCTCTAGATRTTTTTTAAAAGAGCCTTTCACTACTGAAGAAAGATTGAGAGTGGTTATGACTGCTCCAGGATGTGAAGAAAGGGAGGAAGAGAGAATGGAGTTAGAGAAATAAACAGTCTTGAAACTTAAGGAGAGGGAGTGGGAACAGGAGTCACTGGAGGGACGGACACCTTGGAGATGTAGGAGAACACCCAGGGAGGGTGATGTCCTGGAGACCAATGYATGGTTTCAAGATTTCGAGATAGAATATCAAACTGCTGAAGAGTATGAAGCAGCAACCTTCCCTACATACATCCACTGATGGTGGCTCCAGGGAGCTGAGATATGAGGGGAAGGGGGATGTGAGGCTGGGAAGGGGATCTGGCTTCTTCACAGGACGGAGATGAGTCTGATTGAAGTAATCAGGAGCTTTGTCGTGTTACTCAGACATGTCGGTCTCAACATCCGAAATGAAGGGAACAGGCTTGCTGCTCGAGTCAGCTTCTCGGTGGCCTCAAACAGCATGTGACAGCTTACCAGTAACATGTGCATTACAGGCCTGTTCCCCAACAGGGGTTACTACTGTCCCCAGATATAGACGTGCCTGCCRTGGGAAAGWCAGCCAGAAGTTCAGCCGTGGAATCTCATCCATGGAGAGACAGCTCCAGTCCTGCTGACCGCCTCAGTTTCCCCAGCTGGTTTTCACTGGATGTTGTGAGCACYGGGTTTGATATTATGGTCTCTATCTGATCCTTGTCCTTTTACCTGAAAGCCTTCTGGGGCGGGCTGCCCAGGACTCTCTCGAGGGAGTTACAGATGTTTTAACTAGGCTGATTTGTGCCTGATGTTTGTAAGTCCCTGATCATTCATGTTCTCTCTCAGTCTGTCTGTCTCCTGCTATAGTTTTTACTTTGGTTTGCTATACACTTAATAAACTTACTCTTTCACAACCAAAAGTATAACTATCATAGATCGTTCCCCACACCCTACAGAACAAAATCCCATTTGTAAAGTCTGATAATTAATAGAAAAACCTTTCGGAATTTGAACAATATTATTCAAGGGAAGGTTCTAAATGAGCCGTCAAGCATCACCTCACTTTTAAGCAGACTGACAACCACTGTTAAATATACAAAGCCCATGAAGCTCTTCGCTTCMAAGTCAACTATCCGTCTACTRCAATGAGATGGTGAGAATCAGGGCCCCCTCCTGGGATGCTTAGCCTCATTAACAAAACAGGAAGAGACTCAAACAGAAGCCTGAGTGCAATTTTATTTACACACACACACACACACACACACACACACACACACACACACACACACACACACACCATCACCACCACCACCACCAACAACAACAATAAACAAACAAACAAAAAATGAAAAACCGCCGGGCGGTGGTAGCGCA
>BDUI01005106.1:70749-90390 GCA_002335545.1 Apodemus speciosus
GAGGAGCTCGGAGGATATGGTGGGTATAAACCATAGTCAGGATATATTGTGTGAAAAAGATTTAAAGTAAGTTTTATAAGGCCTGAAGTTTGGTTCCCAGCAYTTGCATGTGGCTGCTTATCTCTCCATCTGCAGTGGGGACTTGACACACACTTCAAAAATGGAGTGCTTGTCATGTACTTATCCATTGTTGATATCAGGATTAAATGTGAGAATGCACACGAAGTGTCACAGAATAAGTGTACAGAGGGTGTTTGCTTTTTAAAATTGTTCTTTATTGTTCTTTTGTAAGGAATTTTTTAATTCTTTTAGTCAGACTTCCCAGATCACCATTACAATCATTAGATCCAGTTTTTGTTGTGTCTCCAGTGGCAGGGAATTCACTTCCCGCTGGGGCTCTTGAAATTCTTCTATATGTAGGACAACTTACTCTCCATAAAGCTTCTTCCTACTGATTACTAGTTCTGGTCTTAGGAGACAAAGGGCAATATCTAATTATCTCCCATAGACGAGTATGTGTTCCTTTTAGCTGAAAGTTGGAAGCTAAGGTTTTCTCACGCCTTCGCTCCTCTTGGTATGATGTGACTTACGAAGTGTATCCAGACCTAACATGGTYCTACTGTAGCATCAATACCCAGTAATGGGTAATCACAGGCTACTGAGGGGCTATCGTCTGCCAGGCTGTGTTCTCTCCAGAAATCCAGGAGTGAAGTTGTTGTTTTTAATTTATGCTTAAGAGATAAATTGAAATGTGCCATTCTGCTTATTAGTAAGATTGTTGAATATATAGGAAAATAATTCATATGTGGTTATCATTGGAAAGTCACAGAACAAGTAGTAAAAAAAAGACAAAAGCCATATAGTTGGTGGAAATTTGAAAAATAAATACACAAACAGTATATTTATGAGCATCAAATAATAAATATTATAATGCAAAAATGTGTGTTTTATCATGCTTATTATGTTCCTTAACAACAAAGGAAAATATTTCCCTCCAGAAAAGTATAGTTATCTTGTAGTATCATTTTAATTAAGGAAGAGCACATTCCTGAAAAATAGAAAACTGACTAAAATATAAATCTAACTGCTTTAGGAGAAAGTAGCACATAAGGCAAGGAAACTATTCACTCAAGAGAATATAGGATCAAGAGAATGCAATAAATACTACATCTTCATTGGAGACTTTTATAATGTGAGCTAAAACAAACAAAAATACTGTCTCATTTAGGGTTTCCATCGCTGTGAAGAGACACCATGGCCAAGGGAACTCTTATAAAAGGCAATATTTAATTGTGGCTGGCTTACAGGTTCAGACGTTCAGTCCATTCTCATCATGGTGGGTGTGCAGGCAGGCGTGGTGCTGGTGACGCTGAGAGGTTTACATCTTGTTTCAAAGACAAACAAGAGAAGACTGAAAAGCATGTGATTAGGAGGAGGATCTCATTGTCCACTCCCATTATGATGGACTCCCTCTAACATGGCCACACCTAATCTAGCAAGGCCACACCTCCAACAAGGCCACTCCCTGGGCCAAGCGTATTCAAACCACCACACAACCAACCAAACAAAAAACAAAAATCTAAGATTACAACCAGTCAGAGAAAACAGAAAAGCCTACCTTCAATATTGAAAAAGTAGTCTATACAGTTTTCTAATATAATGCAGGGCACACATTAAGTTCTTAACCGACTATAACTAATATAAAGTTGTAATAGAAAGTATGAAATAGGATCCTCTTAAAATCAATCAAATCTCTACAATCAGTTTCATAAGATACACAGAAACCTCACCATCAGAACAAAAGGATGCTGACTCTGGTAAACATGTTATTTCCTTCAGCTTCTGGAGCCAAAAATTTCACATTAGGAGATCAAAAACCAAGTAAATAAATAAATAATACAATAATGTATTTATGTACTGTATGATTATACAAAGGCAAACCAATCAATTGCACATGCATAAAGTTGCCAAAAGAGAGGATGTTCTGGCAGCCCACAGTTCTCATTTGAATATAGCATGTCTGTTTTCTTGTGGGTACTGTCACAGCAGGGACAGATAATGAACTTGACAACTGAAATAGAAACAGTCCTGTCTTCACATCCTACCTATTTCTACTTCTATCGACTTGCTCAAAATCAATTAAATTCACACGACCTTTAGACAAGGCAAGGTTTATTCCAACTTAACCTAATTGAGGTTTACATTATTTTTATTTGAAGTCAAAAGCCTCACCTGGAAGTGAACTATTTGATGCCAAATTTGTAGGAACAGAACCTGAATCGGGTGCCATAATTTACTCCTTTCAGGAAAAGGCTGTGCGGGAAGAGATGGTGTGGGCTGGGCACAGGGGAGGAGGGAGGGGTGGGCTGGGCATGATGGGAAGTGGTGTAGACTGGGCATGAGGGAGATGATGTGGGCTGGGCGCAGGGGGGAGGTGTGGGCTAGACACAGGGAGGGAAGTGTGGGCTGGGCACGCAGGGGAGGTGTGAGCTGGGCATGAGGGAGGTGGTGCAGGAATGGGAGTCATGATACCAGTTGGGGGAGGATTAGCAACAATGGGGTTCACATAAATTTTCCTTTTGCAAGACATGAAGTCTAATTGAGGCCTCCTTAGATTTGGATTCACTTTGGGATAAGAGGAAGGATTATGGATGCATTTACCATAACACATCTTGAGTTGTCAGCCAACAGTTGTGGTCAGACATTGTCAATGACTGTGCGTGTATGTACATATGTATGCGTGCTCATCTGTGTGTTAATTTTCCCAGTGGCTTTCCCAGGGGCTTTGTTGCACCTGGAGTTTAAAAGAGACTTCAAAACAGCTTCTGCCACATCCTTATCTGAGTTTTAGTTTTGGCAACTTTTTTTTTTTTCCGAGATAAGAGTTTCTCTGTATAGCCCTGGCTGTCCTGGAACTCACTCTGTAGACCAGGCTAGTCTTGAACTCAGAAATCCACCTACCTCTGCCTCCCAAGTGCTGGGACTGAAGACATGTGCCACCACTGTCCGGCAGTTTTGGCAACTTACTATAGTCTTCAGATAGACCTTGCAGGGAATGAAGGAATGTGTGTAGAATTTCAGCCCCAAACCATATGAGTGCTATCCCTCATCCTGCTGGCTTCTGCAGACTTGGATGAAGGTACAAAGCCTTGATTTATCATTCTGGTTTTGTCATCCTCTAAGTCTTCCTTTGCATCTTCTAAGTGCCTTTGTGAGCCGAGTCGTCCGTTGCTTGGTGACTGTGGGAGTCAGACTCTGGGTTGTGTTTTCAGCAGGGGACCAGGCTTTACAGGTGGGCTGGAATGAAATGGCTCTAACATGTCAGCACAGTTACTGAGTCATTCACCTAAGGCAGGACAGAAAGATCTCGGCTCCAGGTACAGTCGCTTTTGACTCTTGCTCCTTGGAGATGGTCTCCTTTACTCAACCTGCTAAGGTAGCCTGTAGCTTTCACCAGAACATTCTTCCCCTCAATCCACCCCAAGTCATTGCTAGGGAGACTGACAACAGAACTGCCAGACTATCTGAATTGCCTTTCTTGTTATGGGTAACACTGCAGAGAAACCGTAGAGTCCAAAGCTGAACTGAACATCATTGCCCAGCAAAAGACTCCCAAGCCTATGGAAGTCCCCATTGTTTCAAGTACTGGGCATTGGTAATAAGCTAAATTGGTAAAGTTCCTATCTTCTGGGCTTTTGCATACGATTGTACCAATACCTCATAAAGAAGGAAGTCTCGCTATAGGTAAGAGCAGCACAATGATCAGTAAGGGGTGCTGAGGCAGCTAGTTCATGTGGACAGTGAGGGAGAGGGTATTCTGATCCAGGAGCAACAAGTTACAGAGCTGTGGTCCTGAGGGACAGGGCAGAGGTCCAAGCATCCTGCACAGGACTCACATGTGCATAGGAACCCTTATAGATTGGTGGGTTTGTAAGATAGGCAGCCACAGAAACCAATATGGAAGTGCCTCAAAAACTAAAGCAGAGCTACTATACTGTCCTATAGACTGTTCTGCCAGTTCTTAGAAATATAGACAAAGGAATCCAGGTCAGTACAGCACAGAGAGATGTACATACCCATGTCTTGTGATAACGTCCACAAGAGCCAATCTGGAACCAACCATGATGTCTGGGGTCAGATGAGTGGATAAAGAACATGTACTACATATTATATACAATATTATACAGTAGAGAGTTTCATTCATCTGCAAAAAAGGAGGAAATGATGTCACTTGCAAGGAAATGGATGGGACCAGAGATCACCACATTAAGCAAAATGAACCACATTTTTTTGAAAAGCATGTTCTTTTATTGAAAAAGGAAGTAAAAACATTTTATGATAAAGTTGAAGATTTATGTGGAAAATATTTCTGATAAGATAGAAGAGATATATAGAAAAACATTAAAATTGAGAATTCTCCTGGGAAATTAAAGAGTAAAGAGGTAGACAAAAAACATTGCCAAATTAATTGAAAAATGAACTAGAAACATTTTATGATAGAATTGAAGATTTACATGGAAAATATTTCTGATAAAATTGTAGAAAAATGTACAGAAACACATTAAAATGGAATATTATCGTGGAAAATTTTATATAGATATAATAATGGTAGGCATAAAAGTATTCTTAAGTGGTTAGGAAGTTGAATTATAAACATTTTCTGATAATGTTGAAGATTTACATGGAAATATCTCTGATAAAATTAATTATATAGAAAACATGTTAAATTGAAAATAGACATTATACAGGTAAATTGGTAGGCATAAAAATAATTCTAAATTGATTGAAAGTGGAATTATAACCATTTTCAGTTAAAATTGCAGATTTACATGGAAAATATTTCTGATAAAATTCAAAAATATATAGATAAACACATTAAAATTGATTATTTCATGGAAAATTATACAGATAAAATGACAGATATAAAAAACCTTTCTAAATTAATTGAAGGTGGCATTAAAACCATTTTGTGATAATGTCAGAGATTTACATGGAAAAGGTTTCTGCTAAAATAGAAGAAATATATAGAAAACATGTTAAAATAGAAGATTATCATGAAAAATAATGCAGATAAAATGGTAGACATAAAAAATCACTAAATCAATTGAAAGAGGAATTACCAACATTTTCTGATAAAATTGAAGATTTACATGAGAAATATTTGTTAGTCTATGTATTTTTATTGGGACAATTGAGTCCATTGATATTAAGAGATATTAAGGAATAGTTATTGTTGTTTCCTGTTATTTTTGATGTTATTTTTACGTTTGTGTGGTTATCTTCTTTTGGGTTTGTTGGAAGAAGAAGATTACTTTCTTGGTTTTTCTAGGGTGTGGTTTCCCTCCTTGTGTTGGTGTTTTCCATCTATTATCCTTTGTAGGCCTGGATTTGTGGACAGATATTGTGTAAATTTGGTTTTATCATGGAATATCTTGGTTTCTCCATCTATGGTGATTGAGACTTTTGCTGAGTATAGTAGTCTGGCATTTGTGTTCTCTTAGGGTCTGTATGAAATCTGCCCAGGATCTTGTAGCTTTCATTGTCTCTGGTGAGAATTCTGGTGTAATTCTGATAGGTCTTCCTTTATAAGTTACTTGCCCCTTTTCCCTTACTGCTTTTAATATTCTTTCTTTCTTTAGTGCATTTGGTTTTTTGATTATTATGTACTGGGAGGACTTTCTGATCTGATCCAGTCTGTTTGGAGTTCTGTAGGCTTCTTGTATGTTCATGGGCATCTCTTTCTTTAGGTTAGGGAAGTTTTCTTCTGTAATTTTGTTGAAGGTATTTACTGGCCCTTTAAGTTGTAAATCTTTGCTCTCTTCTATGCCTATAATCCTTAGGTTTGGTTTTCTCATTGTGTCCTGGATTTCCTGGATATTTTGGGTTACAAGCTTTATCCATTTTGCATTTTCTTTGACCATTGAGTCAATGTTTTCTATGGTATCTTCAGCACCTGAGGTTCTTTCTTCTTTTTTATTCTGTTCTTGATGCTTGGATCCATGACTCCTGAATGCTTTATAAGGTTTTCTATCCCTAGAGATGTCTAACTTTGTGATTTCTTTATTGTTTCTACTTCCACTTTTAGATCCTGGATGGTTTTGTTCAGTTCCTTCACTTGATTGTGTTTTCCTGTAATTCTTTAAGGGATTTTTGTGTTTCTTCTTTAAGGGCTTCTGTCTGTTCACCCATGGTCTCCTGTATTTCTTTTAGGGATTTTTTGTTTCCTCTTTAAGGGCTTCTACCTTTTGATTCACGTTCTCCTGTATTTCTTTAAGGGGATTATTTAAGTCCTTCTTAAAACCCTCTATCAGAATCATGAGATATGATTTTAAATCCAACTCTTGCTTTTCCAGTGTGTTGGCGTATCCAGGACTTGCTGTGGTGAGAGAACTGGGTTCTGATGTTGCCAAGTAGCCTTGGTTTCTGTTGGTAGGGTTCTTGTGCTTGCCTTTCKCCATCTGCTTATCTCTGGTGCTGGTTGGTCTTGTTGTCTCTGGCCGTCCCTCCTGTGGGCCTGTAAGCCCGTGTCCATATTTTTAGGAGACTGACTTTCTTCTGACAGGGTCTGTGTACAGAGCCCTATGGAGTTGCCTGGCTTCCTGGTGCAAATGGCAGCCTGACGACCTGTGTCCCAGCTGCTCCACTGATCATATGTCCTTAGCTGTTCCCCTCCAGAGAGGAGGTGGAGATCTCACTCCATGCTCAGAGGTGAAAGTGCTGCTGGGAGATCCCTCTCTCCTGGAGGGCTGTGCAGTTGCTCGGCTCCCTGGTGCAAATGGCGGCGGGAAGACTTCTGTCCCAAGTGCTCCACTGATCATATCACACTGAACCAAATTTACAAAGAGGAATTGCATGTGTTTTCCAGAATATGTGGCATCCAGATTTTAAAAGGTAACATGAATGCAGAAGCAAGATCATCTGGGAGATGAAAGACCAGTGGGTGGTGGAGAAAAGAAGAAAGGACCAGAGAGAAACATGGGGGTTATATATATATACATGGTCAACTACATGCAAGTATGAAGATGGCAAAATGAAAATCTATTTTGCACTGCTGACATACATACATTAATAAAAAAGAAAGAAAGAGTATAACAAGGTCATTGTTTGTGGCAACATGTCTAAAGTTACCCCATAACCAAAATTACTTTTTATTGTTAAGGTTGAATTAATTAACGTTTTTGTTGCTGAGAACTGAATCCAGGGCCTTGAGCATGTGAAACACGTACTCTGTAATCTAAGTCTATGATTTATTTTTCTATTTCGTCAATGGAATCTTTATAATAAAGACTTTGAAACAATTATGTTTATTCAAATTTCAATTTTTACAGAGCTTGTAATTCTATTTAAACGTTGGTGTGTTCGGAAACAGACACACCCACACCCATGTGTGCCTATTTATATTGCATYTCTTATTTTCTTTTTAAAGTTTCTAAAAATATGTCATGGAAAATGTCCCCTGTAAAGCTGTAATAATAGTATAAAAAGCTGCTTTTGTGGGAGGGCAGGCACTTCTCAGTGGAGGCATGATGATGGTCTTTGAAGTCTGGGTCTGAGGGAGGATGATCATTGGTGGAGATGAGGATTAGAGTGGACAGGGTAGCTCAGTGGGAAGCGCTGGCACTAGCACAATGCTACTCTCCAGGTTTCCGGATGTATGGCAGGAATTACCACAGCTTACCTAGCTTCTCCCTCTTTCCCTCCCTGTCTTTCCCCCTCCCCATTTCTGCAAAGCTTCTGATAGTTTTTCTAATTCTAGCAAAAGGAAGCCCCAAACCCACCCACACATCTATCTAAGAAGTCCCAATTTCCTGGTGTGTTTTGTCGTTATTTTGGGTTCCTTTTTGTGTGGTCCTAGTCATAAAATTGGGTGAGACACTTTTATTTTCTTAGTCCAGACGTTAAGACTATAAAATACTAGATAGGATGATGAAAGAGAGCGGAGAAATATTAATGGTTTGGAAACCTACTCGTTCTTTTCTTCTTGAATGGTTACTTTCTGGGCAATGCGTATTGAATCTAGCTCCAGCTCCCAGGCTGGTGTGGGTGGGCGCGCCAAGTATTTAATCGGGTGCATGTTTGACTGCAGTTTCTCCCTGCCTACCAGTCTCTTGAAAGCGCTCTTTGGAGAAGAGATGATTGAATCAGTGGGGAGGGTGAACGGGCTGGGCAGAGTCTGGGGCAGCAGCACTGCCAGGAATAAGAAAGTCTTCCCTGCACAGTTCAGTGTTGTAAGACAGAGTGACTGAGCTGGGATGGGTGGGTGGGACGCTGGGATTGCAAAGGGCTGAAGGGTGCTGCTTGCTCCTGCTTCGGAACCTCATCAGGTCTGTGACTGATAATTTCATTTCACACATCTTTAGTTTTATTGCTTTTTAGCCATGGCTGGAAACCTCACTGAAAAACTTTTATCCTGTAGTCGGGATCATCAACCATCCTGTTAAATGAATGAATGAATGCAATGTGCAGTGTAGGACTGGGCTTCGAAACAGTGGTGGAAAGAAACAAATCCCATTCTCTCCCTGACCCCATCTTAATCGTGTGTGCCTTAGAACTTTTCATTTGTGGCATCTGTTTTGATATATATGGGCAGGGATGTAGTAATTAAAGAGTTTATTCCACCTGAATCTATTCTGTTTTTAAACTTATTTTGATCTTATTTGTGTATTTGCCAGCATGTGTATGTGTACCACCTGCATGCTCGGGGCCTGAAGAAGCCGGAACAGGGTGTAAGATCCCCTGGAACTAGAGTTATAAGTCGTCTTGAGCTGTCATGTGGGTTCCAGGGGGGAACTGAACCCAAGTCTGCAGAAAGCAAGGTGTTTTCGGGGCCTTGCTCTCTCAGAGGCCTTGGGGGAGGGGCTTTCTTGCTTCTCTCCTGGATCTCTAGATTTTAAGGTCATTCATAGTTCTTTGACTCATGGGTTTTTGAGTCACCACGTTTCTGCCTCTGCTGTCACATGCTATTCTCCTCCTGTGTCTATTTCCCCTTATTATAAGGACAACCGTTTCGGATTGACAAATTTGGGATTATGACCCACCTTAATGTAGTGTACCCCTTCCTGAGCTTTACCTGCCTGAAAATGCTCTGTTTTCAAATAAGGTCACATTCTGGGCTCTGGCTGAATGTGGATGTTGAGAGGACACTGTTTGATGCATTGCACTGTCCACTGAGGTTCTGTACTCAAAGAGCAGTGCTGTTCCTCCTGTTCAACACAGCACTAGGGGCTTGCTCAGTGCTTGATAATTGCTGGCTTACCTGAGCATCCAAATGTCCTGTGAAGAAAAGCAAACTCCCAGAAATTCAGGATTTCTGAGGGGGAATAATGACCTTTCATCATTTCTGAACACATACATGTACGCATGTGTATAAGCACAGGCATCACATGTACACACACACACACACACACACACACACACACACACACACACACACACCAGAATGACCAACTACCTTGCTAAATGAATGAGTGCAATGCAAGGTATTCTATAACTTTATAAACAACTGAAATTAATTATACATATATTTTTATGTGTAGCTGTATTTGTATTGATTTATCTTGTAAGTTTTCTCAAGAAGTTGGACTTCTTTAGGATCTTCCTATTTCTTTTTTTCAAGGTGGGATGTTAATCCTTTGCTTGAAAGGAATGGTTAAGTAGTTCCTTTCTCCTTCTCCCATGACTTTTTTTTTTTGTGGAAGCTAACTTAACTTGCAAGCATGGCTAGTATGAAAACATATTAAAGAAGAATATCATCAGGTTTTTATTAATGAAATCATTTCTTACAATGCAAAAGAATAACTTTGAGTTGTGACTACTTAATTTGTTCTGAGAAATTTTTCTTATCCAAATGGTGCAGTGCTAAGGGTGGAGAGCAGTGCCCGCCATCTCCCTCTCCATCTCCCTCTCCATCTCCCCCACCATCTCCCCCGCCATCTCCCCTGCCATCTCCCTCGCCATCTCTGCTCCCGATGTGGTGTGAAGGCTGAGGCGTTTCCAGAGGCTGTGCTAACGCCCAGGGAAGGCACGTCTGTCTCCAACCTGCAATCAGCTTATTCCTTTCCTCACATCAGTTTGTTGCCGGAGAAAYGGTGATGGTGGCACAAATTTAGCAATGTGACTTTATAATAAAGCTGCCCTTTATTTTCTTTACACAGTGGTTAGACAGGGTCCACTACAAAAGGGAAAGCCATCTTGTTTGAATACACAACAAGTGATTTACACAAGGGAAGATACACTTTATAATCATCTCTGGAAGAAAACGGTCTCCTCCTGCAGTAGCTTTTAATTGAACTTTTAAAGTAGGGGACCATAATTTTTGAAATATACTTTCTAAGCATGTTCCTGATTTGTACTGAATAAAATAAAATTAGCAATGAATGTAGCTAATGCATAGAATGGTGTGTTTGGGATTCATCCAGCATTCGTTGAGTCTTATGTATGTCGCATAGATATCAAGGACAGGAGATCCCAGTCCAAAGAGGCAGTGTGGCTGACAGGGAGACCAGACTGAGCATTCTCTCTACAGTTTATATATAACTAGTGAGTACCTAGCAGGTTGTTAAACTGGGATGTTGTACTTCTATAGAGTTATATTTGCATGGCTTTTGTTAAAATCTGCTTTTATTCTAGAACAACTTGGGATTTATAGATAAATCAGGCAATGCAATTCTCGTGCAGCCCACCCCCGATTTTCCCTGATAATAAAATCTCATGATGGTACATTTGTTATGATTAACGAACCAGCACTCATCATTAACTGTACCATTAACTACAGCTCACAATTCATTTTACTTTTTATCTAATTCCATTTTTTACCTTGATTTTTACCTTGTTTCTGAGTTGTCATGTCTAAGAGTCCCCATTTGCCTGTGACAGCTTCATGGACCTGTGTGGCACTGGTTGACCTTGGCAGTTGTGAGGAATACCAGTGAGATGTACTGCGGATGCCTGGTTGGAGTGTGAGACTGTTATCCGATACTGCTGGCTTTTCATGGTTTTCTCCAGGATGGGGGACCTCAAGATTACAATGCTGTTCTCATTACTTATTAAGATTCCATATCATGACAAGATTTTGCGTTCTAACCTTGGTCACCTGTTGGGAATGATTGGTCAGTGTCACCACTATCCCTTCCACACCAGAGCCTTTGGAAGGGACTCACCCCATACAGTTCATGACCAAGGAGTGTGGACACTGCTCTCTTCTTTTGGAAGTGAGCTATCTACACAGGTTGTTTAAATCCCATGCAGAAAACACATGTCTCTTTCAATTTATTCAATAGTTTATTTATATTAGTATGTATTCTGAGGTATTCATCTTTGAGTTATAAGACAATACTACTTTTTGAATCTTTTTTTCTCCACTCAACTTGTCTCTGGTTTGGCATTGAGAACTATTTCGAGTAGCTTCTAAGTGTGTATGATTTTTTGGTCAGTCAGAGAAAACTTAAATCATTAGCTCTTCCAATCTTCATGGAATAAGCATATAAAATAATTTTTTTAAAAAAAGGATCAACTATTTGTCTAAAGAGGGAGGTAGCTCAGCTAGTTAGGGGTGTCCATTTATCTCCTTGTTTTTATTTTTATTTTAGCTTTCAGCTAATTTTTGCTGTCTGGAGAAAAATGGATTTAGGTTTTATGATTTATGCTATTTTATGTTATGTTATGTTTATTTTATGATTTATGTTAATATATTTGACAACCGTTTTGTGCTTTTAAAGCTTCTAACATATTAAACAGATGAACTGGGGAATTAGATGGTAAAAACCTTCTGTCTGAGATAGGGTTTCTATAGCTATGATGAAACAACATGACCAAAAGCAAGTTGGGGAGGAAAGGGTTTATTTGGCTTACAGCTCCACATCACTGTTCATCATCAAAGGAAGTCAGGATAGGAACTCAAACAAGACAGAAACCTGAAGGCAGGAGCTGATGCAGAGGTCACAGATGGGTGCTGCTTGCTGGCTTGCTCCTTATGGCTTTTCAGCCTGCTCTCTTATAGAATCAAGGGCCACCAGCTCACAGATGACACCACCTACAATAAGCTGAGCCCTCCCTAATTGCTCAATAATAAAGAAAATAACTTACAGCTGGATCTTATGGAGGCATTTTCCCATTTGAGGTTCCCTCCTCTCACATAACTAGTTTGTGTCACAAACTACCCACAAACTATCCAGGACACTCTCTGTTCTGGCCCTGTTCTCTCCAGCCCTCCACTGACATTTTAACATTTCTCTTTTGTGTTATTCAGTTTCTGTCACTGGAACAAATACCAGGGTAACAAACTCATAAATACAAGAACCTTTCTTGGCTTAAAATTTTGGATAATATAGTCCATGATTAGTTGGCCTTGCTGTTGCCTCTGGGACTGTGGCAAGACAGCACAGCAGGGGCAGAGGTTCAACAAGGCTGTCCATCTCATGCCCAGGAGCTGAAGAGATAGATGAGGGGAGCATACCTCAGTCCCCTTCAAGGGCCTGTCCCAGTGTCTTAAGTCTTCCGGCTAATCCCCTTCTACTACAGTATCGTCCAGCTCCCAATAGAGACATCCTGGAAAGCAAGCACAAAGACTCTGAGGGCACGTATGGTCCATACTCTAGACTCCCCTGTCTTTTGCACACAATGGCAAGATACCATGATAGGGCAGAGACTGTATGCCATTCTCTACTTTATGTCCTTTACCTCCTCAGAAAGCAAGCAGAGCACTCTGTAACCTGTCCACCCTGGGGAAACATAGAGCTGGCTTATGTCATTATTTCCATTTCTCAGAGGGAACAGCAAAGCAGATCCACTGAGATGATGCAGAACAGAGTGTTCTTAGTGATTAACTAGAGAAGTGTGTATTACAATTTTTAAACACCGCTATGTTTTACTGAATCCTAGTGCTCCAGTTGAAAATATAAACTACTGTCCAAAGACACAAACTGTGTGAAGTGAGAGATAGGGAGTAGAAGTGGGGTTTTTCCAGTTTGTTGTTCTTTAGCACATAAGACACCTATATATTACAGATCACTTACATATATCTCTATCTCTATCTCTATCTCTATCTCTATCTATCTATCTCTATCTCTATATATGTAATATATATTACAGACTTTGCATTCATTATTGTCATTGGTAGCACAATGCTCTTTTAACATGAAAACTTTTTATTATCCTGGATCTATAATATGTGTTACTAGAAAGTTTTGCCAACTTCTTTTGTGTGATACTGTCTATTTCTTTATCTTTTTATTGCCAGTGGGAAGGTGTAAGCCACAGCTTAAGTGAGTAACACAGGACACCATCACGTTGCTTAATAAAATAGGGACAAAAGGAGGGGTTGATGTTGGAGACCCATCGCCATGCTGCCTTAGGACTGCATTATCCCAGGTGACTTCTGCAGCTGAGCTGATCTCTGAGCCCTCCTAGGAATGATTTTAGTTCTGTGTAATAGAGAGAGGTTTTTTCAAAAGGCCCTAAGACATTTCTTCTTGCTTTTTATCCAATTAATGGTGATGAATGACAGAAGGAGTTGCTAAAAAAATGCTCAGAATGAGACCATAGTTTTTATCCTGAAAAGATTCCTGTTCACAAAAGATAAGATGCTGCTAATATAGTGTTATTTTTCTTTCTCACTGGCTGGGAGAGGAACAGCATATTCTGAGTTCTTTGTTGGATTTGGGGAAAGTGATAGAGTGCTGGGCTGGAGTGAGAGATGAGTGATCTTCTATGACCAGCTTGGTTTTGAACTTTGCTCTCAGCATTGCCAATACTGTGCTCGCAAGCGTGGAGGGAGAAGGGGAGGCCGGACATTGTCCATGAACACCTGGATCATCATGTGACACACAAGAGCACGTGATACTAAGTATAGAAGGAACTTTCTGTTTTATGTTTGACATGTGAGGAAGAGTTGAAAATCCCCCATTTCTGTCTGAAATGATGTTCTGGAAGAGTGTGCTTCTGAAATTCAGATGGAATTTACATGCTTCCATAGCTATAGTCTGTTAAGTCCCTGTATCAGAACAAGAAAGGATGTTCTAGCATTGATTCCATGGATCCTAGAATAGTTGCTCCAAACTGTATATTTTATTCCATTTTGTTAAAACATTATCATAGAAATGGCACCAATAAAATAACAGGGTTGTTTCTAGGTTTCTCTCTGTGAGGCCCATTAGCTTCTGAAAATGAGCAGGTCATGTTCGTGCATTCGGACGGGAGCATGACCTTAGTGTTTGCAAAGGTGAACGTGAACAGAACTTAGTAGAATTAATGAAACACCCATGGTGATAATAAATGCATAATAGTAGCTTCTAACTCTCAAAGAGGGAAAACAAAACCAAGAAATTAAATCATGGCACCACTGTGGTAGCATGCAGAGGCAGAGACAAGTGCTGTCTCCATTTGAGAGCCTAGAGTGGAACATGGCTTCTAGCACAATATAGCTGCTGAATATGCCTGACATTGCAAACTGGTTGTTCACTGTCCCTAACATTCTAGACACAGGGGCCTATGCATGATGATAGGAGCATGACTTCCTGAAGGCCCTGCTGTTGCTGGAACGTAGAGTTCAGAATAGAAGTATGTGATAGACAGCTGCCTCTCATTAGGGTTTCTTCTGTTTGAGAAGAGGGATTGGAGGAATGGTTTTGTCCCGCCTGCATAGATTTCCTATAGCACCTTGTGCTTAGTGGGTTCTTACAACCTTTGTATGTGTATGTAATTGAATTATTGACCTAAATTTGGGACTTGGAAATGACTTCTGAGTATACATTTACCTGGTTATTTAACGTTTTTGTACATAATACTTTGGGACTACTATGTGCTGGTTCTGGATTTTTCTTCAAGGATCACTTGGTGACCAAACATAGATATAGGCCATACTTTGCATGGAAGAGAGGCTGATTGAAGTTAACTGGAAAAATAGCATTCAAGCTGTTAGTGTTAGATGGCCAGATGAGTTCATACATAAACTAATAAGATTTAAGATAACAGCCATCCAATTGATTTTATTATCTGGGTGACATAAGACTACTGGTGCTATGAATTAGCTAAATAACTTGTCAGAACTTTTCCATGAACCATAACTCAGCAGTTTAGTTTTAGACATCATTACTGTGATAATTTGGGGGAGATGACAGTAACTGTGGCATCCTTTTCTGAATTGCAGTGTAGTTAATTCCATCGATTTCTTAATGCTTTCCTGGTAACTCTCCCCTGGTTAGCATGTTTGTGTTTGTGTAGTGGGAGGGTGGAGGCATGGCACTCCTGAGCCAAAGACAGACAAGCACCTGGTTCGCAGAACTTTTCCTATGAGTAGGCACCAGGGAAATGGCCACTCAGATCTCTGCCGCTGTTCCTATGCCAGTGCTGCCTGCTTGCCATCAGCATTTTTCCCTCTGTGTGTTGTCTTGGTCTGAAATAGTGACCTCCACTGCCCTTGCCGCCACAGCATGGTTCTTCCTTGGCAGCCTAGAAATGCATGAGTGGAGGCAGTGGAGGCAGACAGACACCTTCTGCAACACTGAGCTGGGTTCTCAGATCCTCCTGCTCCAGCCATAGCACTAGTAACTCTTGTAAGACAACATGTGTAGAATGTCATAGCTGGATGGAAAGAAAATTGATAATTAATCAAGTGCAGAATGAATCTGTTCTGTACTTTTAGAGTATTGTTAATAGTCTCCCTTTAGTGGGGGGGGTTATAATTCCTTATCTTTATAATGTCAAGGAGTCTTCAGAAACCTGTGTTAGGTCAGAATGACTCAGGTGACTACAGTCTCATTCATGCCTCATTGTTCTTCAATTTTGTGACCTCATTTTTATGACATTTAAAATACTCTCTCATTTTTTCCAGCCTTGACAATAAGTTTTGCATGACAGGTATTGTTCCTTGACTAATAGTTGCCAAGAACTAAAGCACTAAAGTCTGATGTTGATAGGCAGGCTCATTCCTAGTTGGCCATGTCCCACTTAGTAAGAAAGAAGCTAGGCTGCACCACATGCAGCCACAAATGGTCTCATCAGGGGCCTCAGTCATGTGACTATTGTAGATTCCTACAGCACATCAAATGATTAGACTACCACAATTTTAATTTTTCTTACATTTTTGAATTACTAGGGTATACAAATTAGGATTGAAAGTTACATAATTAAAGCAAAAAAAAAAAAAAAGAACAAAAACTGGTGACCAGCAAAAAAACAATTTGAAAATCCCAACCTCTCCCTCTTGAAGACAGCAAACTAAATACTGCATTGGAGTTAAGAAACTGGGTCTATTGCAACAGTGTTTGGCAGAGTGTTCAAAACGGAACAGATAGCAATGTAAGACCATGTGCAAGTTAGGCCTATTCTGCATAAGTGTCTCTCTCAGGGAACTTACAAGGGAGGAGAGAAGCCCTCTCTTTATTGTTAGAGTCACATCAGAATTTCACCTTCAAAGATGGTTTTGCCACAAAACTTGATTGAAACCATAAATCCTCAAAAACAAAAACAAAAAAGACAAACAAAACTCCCCAATTCATTTAGTCTCACATGACTCAAGCCTGTTCTCCCACTTTTTGTTAGAAGTTTTAAAAATTGACCAGCCTCGTCTTAGTGCTCTTTAGATCCCAACAGAATCCAGAGGTGTGACCTCCTGTTCACAGAAGTCAGTATTTGTCATAGCTGCTTTAATTCTTTCATGGCCTTTCTTGAAGACACAGTTCATGTTGCTTGCAAAAGTTTCTAGTTTGTTTCAAGACTAAGGCAGTCTAACTGTGAATAGGACATTAAACAGCCATGACTAAAGAACTTATTGATGACTGTTCCCAACTGAAAGAGAATTTGGTTATTTTTTTATAGAATGTAATAGTTTTATCAAATAATGTGGACTACTATATCAAGACAAAAAATAAGTAATTTTTATAAACATGAAACATACATAACACATTTATAATAACTTGTCTAATATATATCTTTTAAATATCCATGAATTCTGTGACAATATAAAGGTTAAATATAGATTGAAAAAACCCCTTAATTGTAGAATCCGATTTTGAAAGCTTTATTAAAAATACCTATGTTTAAATGTAAGAACAATTAAGTTTTTAAAAGGGCATGAATTGAAAGCAGAGTGGGATGTGTGTATGGGAGGGTTTGGAGGGAGGAGAGATATAATTATATTATAATCTCAAAAAGATACCAATGGCTTGAAACACATGCTAAAGCATGAACCTGAAAATGAAAATGGATTATAAAATAGAAGGTCATATTTTTTGATGCATTTTTCATATTGAATCCCATTTTTAACACAATTAACATAAAGACAAATTTCAGGGTGGTAGTGGCACACACCTTTAATCTCAGCATTTGGGAGGCAGAGGCAGGAGGTTATCTGTGAGTGTAAGACAAGACTGGTCTACAGAGTGACTTCCAGGATAGCCAAGGCTAAAATGATGGGTGGTGGTGATGCATACCTTTGATCCCAGCACTCAAAGGCAGAGGCAGGAGGATATCTGTGAGTTTGAAGCCAACTTGGGGAGTTCCAGGATAGCCAGGGCTGTTACACAGAGAAATTCTGCYTCAAAAACAAAACAAAACACAACAACAAGAAATGAAGACAAATCCAGGTTGAACATAATGATTAAAAACGGAATGTAAATTTGAATAGTTATGATTATGAAAATATATTGAGGTGCCTGTACATTTCCTGTTATGAGGAGACCACGAAAAGCTGTGACTTCCATCCGCATGAGATAAACCATTTAAACCAAGTGTTGCAAATGCATTTAAACACATTTAAGCCCAAATGTATTTAAGCTAAACAAATCTTGGTAGTTTAAGAAGCAAGTGTTCTTAATTCTGTAAACAGTACTCAGAAAACTTAGTACTTCCAACCTTCCAAAGACTCACCTTCCTTATGTAGTAAAGACCTGGTAACTGACAGCACAGGCTGTTAGAAATTACCTTGTTAGAACCTTGGACCTTTGTTTCTTAGGCCAGCAATCTGAACAGTAAGTAATACCTTTCACCACCTTGTAGTAAGAGCAAATCAACATTCCAAGGAAAAGTATCATTTTTAACACTGTATTTCAGCTTTGAGTATGTGTTTTTGACATGAAAGTTTAATCTACAGACAATTCTCTGCTAATTATACCCAACTTGCTCACAGAGAAAATTGCTTTTAAACAAAAATTTGTATTCTATTTTCTAAACCTTTTGTAACTGCAGCCTGCTCAGATGTGTTGCACCTTGTTTAAATCTTTAGTTTGGGCCTATAATTTTGATGAGTTTTATCAATAGATATTTCTCTCTCAACCTATACTTTTTCTTTTAATTTACCAATTTTTTTTAATGTACCAAAACCAAAAAAATGAATTCACACTTATAAGTTACTTTATGAAAATGTCTGACTTTCCTCATCTATAGCCCTTTTTACTTTTATTGTATATTAATGCACAGCAGCCGTGAAACAGCACCATACAGAACTGCACACATTTAAAATTTACAGAAACGAACATTTAAAAAAATTTTTAAACAACATCCCAAAGAGGAGAGTTGTCTTCCTTTATTAATACGACTCTTTCATCCACATGCTAAGCAGCCTGGCAGCTCAAGGATTTCTAAGGCAGCTGGAACTAACAGCCGGAGCTTGTGTTCTCACAAGGGAAAAGCYCGGCATGCTGGTGTAGCCTACRGAAGACTGGCAGAGGTTTAGATTGACTTGTGTGACACAGTGAGGTTCAAGGTAATCTGAGCAGAGCCCCARACTCTCTCCAAAACTTCACAATAAAATGTCTTCTCCAAAGACTCCAAGTGCCCATGTTATCGCTCACCTGACTGAACCCTAGGCAAAGGCACTCAAGGCCATGCTTCTGAGCCCCACCAAGTAGCTTCTGCAGTTGAATACACATTTTTAACAATACAATTYTTGGATATAGAAATACACTAAAACATTCTTTGCCTTTTAATAATATCAAATAATATACTCAAGTATTTATAAATTTTAGCATTGTTTTTATACGTATGGGGGCTCTGCCATCTTGTGCATGTGCGCTCTGTGTGCCTGGTGCCTGCAGAGGCCAGAGAAGGAYGTTGGTTGCCATAGAAGTGGATTGCAGATGATTGTGAGCAGCAGTGAGGGTTATGAGAAGGGAACCCAGGTCCTCTGTATGATCAGCCAGTGCTCCCAACCACCGAGCCATTTATATAGTTTAGACATACACTGTAATTGTTTTAGAAGTTTAAGTTATTTAGAAATGATAAGCATATGTAATTAGTGTCACTTAATTTAGTTTAGCAGAACCTTAAATATTTCCCAAATCACATGCACTTTGACATGCTTTTGGATTCATTTTACTTAATTTATAAGTACTCATCTGTTCATCATTTTAATATCATAAAGACAACTGTGATGTTTCCAATAGGTTTGGACCCCATAGATTTATGAATTTGAGTGCTTGACCATAGGGAGTGGCACTATTAAAAGGTGTGGCCTTGTTAGAGGAAGTGTGTCATGGTGGGGTTGGGCTTTAAGGCCTCTATGCTCAGGCTCTGCCCAGTGTTGAAGAGAGCCCCCTGGGTGCCTCCGAAGACAGTCAGTCCCCTTCTGCGACCTTCTGATCAAGATGTAGAACTCTCGGGTCCTTTAGCACCACATCTGCCTGCACGCTGCCATGCTTCCTGACA
>BDUI01005110.1:13923-26206 GCA_002335545.1 Apodemus speciosus
CCATGATTTCCGCAGGGCAGCCCTTCAGGGCTGAGCTGAATGTCCCCTTTGTTTTCTGGGCACCAAATGTCTCCTTCCAAGGTTCCCGAAGCTGCGAGCTTCAGAAGACACAGAGCGTCTCTTGCTACCATCACTGACCCCGCCTCCCCAGTGATCATGGACAGTAGTTAAAACATTTGGGAATTACTCAAATGCATGCATGCATCTGGGGTGCGGGGCAGTGGTGTGGATYAGCACGYATTTCTTTAAGCYACTGGTTGTGAATGATYCTACTGGATTCTTCATGGAARACCAGGTGGGTCCCACCAACCATGCAGGTGCTTAAGGAGGAGACTGTTGGCGCTGTAGGACAGCAGTCTGGTTAGCATCTCCTGGGGACATGATGGCAGCCAAGTCCTGCTTGTCCGGCAGCTGGGGACAATCAGAGGGTCCCAGCACAGGGTTCTCAGGACAATAAGTAGGAAATGACCTGTGTGCTATATAGCACAGGGCTAGTTGCCTATTCCCTATCAGATATCTAGAGCCCRAGAACACAAACCTGGATCTGAGCAGTTCTTTCCTCCGTCTGGAATATTGCACTGCATGAGGTCTCTCTGCTCTGCACCATCCTAACCGACAAAGGCTGTCAGGGCTTGCTGCCCGGGTTTTCTTGCTCAGGGACCACTGGGTGAGCAGGAGGGAAGTGGGAGGCAGGGCCTCTGGAGCGAGCACTGCCAGTGTGGATGGGTGCCTGGGAGAGCTCCGACTTCCTCAGTTCTCTGTAGAGAGTCCTCTGTGCACATGTGGAATGAGTCTCTGATGGAGATGTGTCCAGTGTCAGGAGGGTGGAAGCCTCCACCTTGTGGATTTCAATTCTCTGCAGGTCTGCCCTTCGAGGCACCTGATAGGGTCTAGAGTGTGGGACAGCACGTTCCCAGTCCAAGTTTCCCTCTGTGGCATGGTCTGCTCTGCTATGCATCCCCACACTTGGGCACCCCTCAACTCCCCATGGGGGCTCACCTGCTCTGTGACCTCATCCGCAGCATCACGGCACCCCCCACCCCTGCTTCAGCCCCGCCCTCTTCTCTGTGCCCCTCGAGACCTCAGATCCACTCGCTATCTGCCACCCACATCACCCTGTGCCCTTACATCTTCTCAGCTCCTTCTGGTCATCCCGGTGTGGGCTCCTGTCCCGCTTCCAGCAAGATCCCCCAGGACCCAGCGAGTCCCAGACATGCCCTCCTGCCCACCCTGTTTGGTTTACAGCGTCATCACCACTGAGACGATCTTCCCTTGCTCTGTTGTTTTAGTTCCTTGCCCATCTTTCTGCCTGGATTGTCAGGTCACCAATAGACACAAGATCCTCAGTGACTGAAAAGACCCACGGTTGCTCTTGGGATGTTTGTCGACTGAATTACTGATCACAGAGGATGCAGTGCAGGCAATGAGACCCTCTGAGCCGTGGACAATTGAAGACACAGTCCAGCCACGGTAATAAGGAGACCCCTAAAATGCAGCTCCATCCCTCTCACACAACAGCCTCGGGATGCTGGCACAGCATTKYCTTCCACAGCACATGATCCCCTGCTGTGGCTCCAAGGGGACTATTTGAGTAAAGCCACCTTTACCCAAAGGGACGAGGGGACTGCAAAGGACTGGGGACCCAGGCCCTGTTCCTGCCTCACCCCTTAGTGCCTAGCTTCCAGGAACTTACCATTCTGTAGAAACCCAACGATGTAAGAGAAATGACCTTACACACCTGGCCAGTGTCCAACAGCCATTAGGATCTGGCAGGGCCTCCCTGACTCTCAAGGGATGCTGGACTCCGGCCACATACATGCCTCTTATGCAGAGCTACCTGCCCGCTGAGAATGGGGACAGGCCCACCTGCTGCCGCGGACCACAAGCTGCTATCAGGTCTCTGGGGCTGAGTCTAAACTCAGCAGGAGTATTTATCTATCCAAACAAAGGAGGCTCTGGCTGTGGTGAAGTCCACGTTCCCAGACCTTGGAGGTGCTGAAGCCCCTCGGGTGAAGCCCCCACTGAGCTTCCATTTCCTCATCTGTCAAAGTSCTGTGGAGAGAGGAACCAGGACATAGGCTGCAGAAAGCTAAATGCTCAACAATGGTAGTGGTTCTCAGTCCTACCTCCTGCTGCTCTCCCTGGTCTGTCTGCCCAGGGCGCCCGCCCTGACAGTTCTTTGTGTCTGCACCCACAATAAGCTTCACAGCCYAGTTCTGGGCAAAACCCTCTTCCTTTGAACCAGTGAGAAGGGTGCGCTTTTCCCTCCCAGGATTCTGACTACTTGGGGCGTGTGTCCTTGGGGCTGGGGGGTCCTTCACAGCAGTTTGCTCTGAGATGAACTAGAGGGGGCTGCCATGAGAGAGTGGCAGAGTACTGGAGCAGAGAGGATTGTGGGAAGGGGGACCTGAGGCCCGGAACTGTTCGTACCTGATCCCCTTGTGTGTCTCTCCCTTAATCCTCTCTGACGGGATGAGAAGGGTAGCTGGCGACCCCCGTGAGCCCAACCTACTGTGAAGATGTCTGGGAGGCAGCTGTGGGAGGTGGGAGACAAGCTTTGGTTTGTGGGCAGTGAACCCATGGAAAATTGGGGTGGTGTCCCGCCCCCACCCCCAACAGGCTGCAGACAGGATCCGGCTGTGGGAACGTACTGACAGGATCAAACTGACTTTTTGACACATTTCTGTGGGAAGGCATCCGTGAGTGTAAAGCTAGCTCTCAGGGTAGGGCRGATCTTTCATGTGGCTCAGGGTTGACTCTGGCCCCCTTCACAAGACGCCTGGGTGGAGGAGTGTGGGACAGGATGAGAGTCGCTGCAAGGAAAARGCTGAGCTCTCCATTTCTGTCTGCCCCTGGCAGGAAGRCTCCTCTCTGTCTGACTGCCTCTAGCCCCCAGGGTTCATTGTCACTTGTCTGGGTTCTGGGTTCAAGTCCTGCCTCTACCCCCTCACCAGCTCAATAACCAGAGCCAGCAGGTTAGCATCCTGAGCCTCTGTTGCTTCATCCAAAAGTAGGGATAAYCAACAGGTCCCAGAGTACTCCAGGCATCACCTCATGGAAACATTATTGCATTAAACCATGTGTTGTATTTTCAAAGATTATATAGAGCCAGGCATGGTGGCACACACCTCTAATCCCAGCACTCAGGAGGCAGAGGCAGGCAGATCTCTTTAAGTTTGAGGCCAGCCTGCTGGTCTACACAGTGAGTTCCAGGACAGCTGGGGATACACAGTAAGATCTTGTCTTAGAAAACATATTATGTAAATCATTGCTTTGCTGAATCAGAACAAGACTGTAAAAGAGTGCTTACTGAGCCTATTTTACAGAGGAAGAAACTGAGGCTAGAGCCTAAGACACACAGAGAAATCAGGGCACACAGGATGCAAGCCAGAGCTGCTGGCCTCCAAGGCACATGTGCTTTGGGATATAAGGAACCTGTGTACTTAAAATACGAAATAAGAAGACGACTCGCACTTGTTTTATGCAGCATATCAGGAGGCACAGAGGGTTCTCGTGGGCTTGTCACTGCAACTGTAAGACATGGTCTCATGGTGGGGACAAAGTATCTCCATTTYGTGTGAGAACACTGAGCCGGCAGACCAGTGCAGGGGACCAGTGAGAGGTGAGTATGGCCAATAGCTAGCTTCCCCTCTCCTGGGACTGTCCCCAACCCAAGGACTTGAGAAGCTTTGGAGAATGTCCCTGAAGCCTGAGTGAGCTCACAGTGGGGCTCTTCCCAGCGTTGCTCCACAGGGGCCCACGGCTGGAGAAGGAACAGTCCCCGAGAGGTGGTTTCCCTACTTACTCTCATGTTGGGGCTATGGGGGCCTCCTGGCCAGTATCTGGACTTAGGGGTTGTGCCTGCTCACTGTCCTCTCAGGATGGTGCTTGACAGAGACCAGGCCCATGTATGAAGGCAGGGATGCCAAGGCAGATCAGACTAAGCCATAGATTGGCTGACACCACGCCATCCACCCTAGGATCACCAGGGCTCCATTCATCAGAACAGGGTTGGAGAAACCACAGCACAGGGTTTCCCAGCAGGCCAAAACAGTGGCCTGGGGTTACAGGGGGCAATGATCTGCTGGGAAGACAGATAAAACTGGCCTTGGATTCCAGTTCTGCCATTTGTCCACAGTATACCCTTRGTGAGGTCATTTACCTTCACTGATCAAAAAACGGGGACTTGGGCTGGCAAGGTGGCTCAGTGGGTAAGGATGCTTGCCTCCAAGCCCAATGACCTGAGTTTGATCCCCAGGCCCACAGGATGAAAAGAACCCTGACTTCCGCAGGCAAAAGAACAACTCTATGCCCTGCACGAGATTTGGGGGTGGGGGAAGGGATCCAGATGTGACTGTGCTCCTAGAGACAAAGCTCAGCACATGGGATGCATTCAACTCAACACCTGGTCTTCCAGGTTCTTCTTCATGCTGCTACCATTCCAAGTTCTAGAACCTTCTGTCAGTTCAAATCTATGCAGCAGAGTGGGGTACCCAGGCATGTGMCTCCACACGGGGCTAGCTGGCGACCATTGTCAGCATTAAGATCTGACTGGGAACCTGACATGGAGAACCTTTCCAATGAACCCTGTAGAGATATTTGAGCTTGGCTAAGATTCACTGTCCACTTTTACTCTTGACATTTCTTTGAGATGGTCAAGATGGTCAAATATTCCCATTAAATGTAGCAGGGATGGCTGTGCTGGTTGGTGAGACCCATGTCTTCTTCTCTTTGWCAGAGCCTGCAGAATCTGGGGTGTCTGGAGTCTTCTGAGCCAAAGCCTGTGGGTGATACCTTGGGGCTTGTATTTCAAGTTTTCCAAATCTGTCACTCTCTCCTGGTCACTTTAGTAAAAGCTACTCACAAGTCATGGTCATCATTGATGGGGTAGAGTGGTAGCCCTCCCAGGCCTGGAGTCTGCAAGGTGGGCTCTGGGAGTTACCTCCTTAGGCCTCAGACTCCCTCTCCAGAGACATGGGTAGATCTCCATGGAAGCCATGGAAAATCCTGACTCTTAGGGTAGATTGAGAGTCACATGAACCCCGGGGCTCCCCACACTGCTTGCCTTGTCCAGGGAACAGCAGCCTCTCCATGGAGGCCTCATTGACTTGGCCCAGCTGTCACAGGCCCCTACTCTCCGAGAAAATAGAGACACTTAATTAGAGTTGTCAGGCCTAAGCAAAAATCACCAGTGCCAATTTCCTCCCTCTGGCTCTTGTTGTCAGAAGAAATTGGGCAGTCATAGACTAATACCCAGCCCATTTCCCTAATATTTTATGGATACTGAAGGGTGAATTGGAAAGAAAGAATATGGGGTCCTTCAGAGCCAGGGAGAGAGGGGCTATTTATGGATGTGGTTGTCTGGGCAGAACAGCTGTGTTCCTGTGATGCTAGAACATCTTCAGGAGGGGGCCCAGAGAATGGTCTCCAGGGACGGGGACGGGGACAGGGACAGGGTCATTCAGGTTACTGTCCTTGAACAGAGGAAGTCGCTAAAGCTTGTCGAGCCAGGTGGGAGAAGCCAGCTGCTGTTTCTAGGGACCTGCCGGGGCCACAGCAGCTGGTACCTTCAAGCTCTCAGTTTCTCTATCTGAGGAATGGCAACGAATGTATTTGCCCCACAGAACTGTAAATGCCTTCAAAACTTTTCTGACAATGATTGAGAAGAAGGGGGAGAAGAGAACATTCTGGGGCACATTAACCATGGGGTTTCCTCATCTGAAACGTGCCTTTATCAACAGACACACCATGAGAGGCGCCACTGGGCCCCACATAGGACTTGGGGACATTCCTCCATGCCTGTGCCATCTCAGCAACTGAGTGCTGTAGCCGCCCATTCTTTATTCCTCTGAGCCTCAGTTTGCTGACCTGGAAAGCAGGATGCTGTGGGTCTGGGGCCTGTCTCCACAAAGCAAGCTCCACCAGAGCTGGGGCCTTCAGGGGCTTTGAGTGACTCCCATCTGTCCCCTAGGACTAGAACACAAGCAAAGATCAGGGGGTTTGATTTTCGTTTTTTGTTTGTTTGTTTGTTTGTTTGTTTGTTTGTTTTGTTTTGTTTTTCGAGACAGGGTTTCTCTGTATAGCCCTGGCTGTCCTGGAACTCACTCTGTAGACCAGGCTGGCCTCGAACTCAGAAATCCRCCTGCCTCTGCCTCCCAAGTGCTGGGATTAAAGGTGTGTGCCGCCGCCGCCCGGCTTGATTTTCAWTTTTTAAAGATTCATTTTATGTGTATGGGTATCTCCTTTGCATGCATGTAAGTGCACTGTCTGCCTGGTGCCCTCGGAGGTCAGAAGAGGGCACTGGATCTCCTGGAACCGGAGTTGCTAACTCCGGGAAGCTGTGAACCACTAGGCAGGTGCTGGGAACCAAACTGGGTTTCTCTGCAAGAGTAACAAGTGTTCTTAAGCACCGAGTCATCTCTCCAGCCCCCCTTTTTGAATTTACTTTTAGAATTCAGTGAGTCCTGGAGCCATTAGACATTACTAGTGCTGGTCTGCTGGAACCTCAACTGGAACTTAAAATGTGAATTTGGAGCGTCCTCAGCCTGGGAGATGTCTGAGTGGTGTATACAGCCTGTCCCAGAGAGGAGGAACAGCATAGCGGAAAGTTAATGGTCAGGAAGGAGATGCCTTCTAGGATGGAAATGTGTATATGTGTATGTGTATGTATATGTATGTAACATATGTTATATAGATATTTGTTTTCATTTTGTATTTTAAATAAAAATGTATTTAAAAATAAATAAAATATATTTTAAGTACCTTGTAGCTTTTGAGCAGCCATGCTGTCACCTGGTCCTCAGAGTTGCGTGACACCATCCAGGGAGTCACGCCTTGGCATGGACACAGACACACCCCATGGCTACATCTGGGAGGCCCACTTGGCCACTCTCATTGAAGGTTCCAGTGTTCCCAGGCCTTCACAGTATTGCTTAATCCCCCCCTGAATACAAGCAGCCTTTAATTTATGGGGACAGAGTGGTGGCCCCAGGGTCTGAACGAGGAATCAAAGCAAGTAGGCATCATTTACCATAAGCAAGCTGCTCCCCAGTGGGTTTTGGGACTCGGGCATGAGGAAGCCCCAAGATCCCTGGGCACTCACAATAGAAGCCACTGGCAGGCACATGGGCGGCCCTTCAAGGCTCTGACCTCAATGTCCCTCCCAGCAGCTCTGTCTTGGAGGAGCCTCTGAGGAGCTGAGAGGGTGGGTGGACAATGGAGGGAGGCGCTTCCCCCAGGCTGTAAGGGGAACATTGGGTCACCATCCATTCAGGAGGCTCCTCCTTCCCTATTCTAGAACAGGTCCCGAGTGTCTGGAAGTGACATAAATCTCAGGAGGGTGGAACAACCTGGAACCCCTCTAGCCGGGTGGGCTCTGACACTCTGTCCACCCACTGAGTGCCAACCAGTTTCAGGAGGGGACAGGCTCACTCGCTCCTCAGTGGTGGCTGATTCCCATGATGTAAATACTGCTTCTAGAGCCCAGTGTCAAGGTTTGAGATGAGAACTCAGACCCCAGGGCTTGGGAGACACGGGCTTGCTCAGAGTGAGGCTGTCATGTCCGCCTCAGTAGCAGAGACAGTAGCCTAAAGGGGAAAACCACCAAGGGAGTGATAAACTCTGACTGCCSCCTTCATTTTCAATATAATTGACTTAGTTGCATGTGCATATAATTTACACCTTAGCGGTGACTGTGTTTAACGGTGGGCTTTTGAATCCTAAAGACAYAGCAGCTAGGTATTAGGAGAAGGGATAACCTGTCTCYCRCAGCTGAGGACAGGGCCTGGCCCAGCAACATCACAGCTTCCTCCGTGGACAGCACTGGGCTTTCTGGGAAYCCCAGAAGTTGGTGGTATCTGGAACCAAGAGGCCTCCTGAGTTGTCTMTAAMTGACTTCTGGATGTGGGAGATGGGGCTCAGAAGCAAGAAGAGGCTCTAGTTATAAAGTTCCTTTGATTAGACACCTGCTAGCTGGGTTCCTTCCAGGCCCAACCYTCCCTGAAACTACACCCTTCCTGGGGGCCTGGCTCCTCCTCCCTCTGCCTGGTTTGCTCCTCCCCCCTTTCTCTCTTCTCCGCCAATCCCCTCCTCTCCCCTCTTTTATTTTCTTCTTCCTTCTTCCTCATTTTGCCCTACTGGGGATAGAACCCGTGGCCTCATGGATGCTAAGCAAATCCACCATTGCTAAACTCTACCTCATCCTCTCCCATCCATTTCTTTTTGAGGACAGGTCTCACTAAGTTGCCCGTGCTGGCCTTAGACTTGTTATGTACCTCAGGTTGGACTCAAACATGTAATTTCTCTGTCTCAGCTCTGAAATCCCACACCTACATCACAATGCTGGGCCAAGGATGCTCTTGAAGCTGGTTATTTTTCTGTATCTTTCAAAAAGAAAAGGCTAATGTATTCCCTTTTTTCCCTTTTAGATTTGCATTTGGTCTTATCCAGGTAGGATCTATGAGAATCTGGGGTGAAGAGAGGCAGAGAGAAGCTCTGAGACTGGGTAGATGAGGGTCACRCTTTCTGACCTGTGTGGGAAAGAAAACAAATTTTAAAAAGGCTTTTTCGCCTCTCTCTGTCCTCCTGGTCTCAACAACYTGGAAAATGGGGGTGTTCTCCTAAAACTTCTCCATGCTATCATTAAGTCCAACCCCAGCCCCTTTTCTCTGGCTATTTAACTTTGGGCTGGTCAGCTCTCCTAAGCCCCAGCTTCCCCCTCCATGAAAGGGGAGCCCTGTGATGTGGARCYGGGTATTAGAGTCAAGAACTCAGCACAGTGCAGGTTATTGGGACTGTGGACGATGGATAGTTCTCATTCATTCTGGGAGTCCACTAGCATGGGTCCCGGTCCCTGTGGTCCTGGCTGCACCAACATCCAGAGACCAAATCAATCCCTCTTGCCATTGTCTCTTGGGCTGTTTTTCTGATCTTTTGTCAACAAGATCCACCGACTTACTTGCTAAATGCCAGGGGAGGTGGTCCTCCCCCCTACCCCCCCCCCCACTGCAGAATCTACGGATGGTAAGAGAAACGCCCAGGCAAGCTTCACATTTTCCAGACTCTCCAGGACTCCAGGGCTGTGTTTGATCACTTCACAAGGGCCTGACACAGACAATCCAGGTTTGGAGGCCGACAGGGCAAAGAGCCCTGAAGATCAAGTATCACACGGGGCATTCTTGGGGCCCCAGCCTGGTGCAGGGAGTGGAGCCARCTGCCTGTGCAAGCCAGGACCCTCTCGGCAGACACAAACCAGAACYGGAATGGGTGAGGGTATCCAGGAACCCACCCTGGCTAGGTGCCAGACAGGCCAGAGACTCTTGGGACACGCCAGGATCTCTGTCTTCCCTCGCAGCCTGTTGCCTGTGAGGCCACATTCTTTAGCCCAGGAGCCCAGCCAGGGATGGGGATAGTGGGCAGAGGCACTTCCCTTCCTAGACATGTCGGAAGAGTCTTTTCWCTTTGTGAGCAGAGAGCCCTGTCTTCTAGGTACCCTGCTCACTGGCAGTTTTGCAATGTGGAAGGCCAAGTTCGGGCTACCCACCCGACCTCATGCAGGAGGCAAGTGGACAGCCCAGGCAAGAGTGCAGAGGCTCCAGGAGAGCCTGTGCTTCAGCACGTGGGTCTGCCCACTTGATCCAGGCCCTCGGAGTGACAGCCTATTGTTCTTCCAACCACACTGCGATGGCTCCCACGGACCTGATGGCTGTGTGGTGTGGGGCAGAAGGAAAATTCCTTTTTGTCCTTTTTCCAGAGGGTCTGTGGCCACCCCAAGTCTGGCAGCTTTACAAGAATGAGCTTGTAAACTCAGCAACACCCCATAAGCCTTTTTATGGAGCCTGCTGTGGTAATGGACACTAATCCATTCTCCCAGGCTAAGCCTGGTGGGTGCTGGGGACAGGCCGAGTGTGGACCCCAGGCACCCCTTGACCCCACCACCCAGGTGAGTGGTCCCAAGAAGTCAAACTGGTGTGAGCAATGCCAAAACTCTCAGGCAGGGGGCACTGTGCAGCCAGCATGGGAGAGGGTGGTACAGATGAAAGCCTTGGGTCAAAGCACCCTCCATGGACAGCTGCAAAGCCAGCAGTCTGGGGGCACCCAAGAGCACGCTGCTGCGGGGAAGAGGGGAAGAACTGCTTCAAATCAGAGTCTCCAGCACTCGAGGTAGCCCATGGAACGGGTATCTATGTGCTCTTTGGCACATGCCAGGATCTCACAGCCACTACTTTAGGAAAAGGCGTCCTCTGCTGATGGGASAGCGAGAGTCACGTGACACAAGGGGACCACCCATTTACTCAGAAATCTTGTAGGGACCTGCCCTGGAGGGCACAGGTGGCACAAACCCCTGCCCCCCAACTGGCTTGGAGCTGCTCACTTGAACAGGGAYATTGGACCCTTCCCGCTCCTCTGGCCCCTGACTGTCCCTCTGTCCCTACCAGCCTAACACTTGAGGATTCAATCTGTTAGGATAATTAACAGGACGTTCTTAACTGGCATCAGAGTGCTATTAGAACAGAGGCAGTCCTGAGCGGGCTCCGAGCCTGGGCTTCCGGCCATGATCCTTTGCCTGCCCGCTGGCTAAGGCAGGCATGGCTGCCCCTGCCTCTGCCTAAACAGACTGAGAGGGGAATCAGTGAAGGTCTGGACACCCTGACATCCATCTCCAAAAGGCAGCACAGCTTTGAGGAGTCTAGTTTGGAGGTTTTGTCTCCAGTCAGATATGGATTTTTTGCATGTGTGTGTGTGTGTGGCATGAGTCATATGTATACACATTTTTTAAATTAAAGCTTTTGAGGTTTATTTAGTTTATGTGCCTAAAGTGCTTGCCTTCAAGGGCACCATGTGTGCAGTGACCTTGGGAGCCAGAAAAAGGTATTAATCTTCACCGCAATCTACTCGCAAAGTGGAGTTTCAGATGGTTGTCAGCCCATTTGGGTGCTGGGAATCGAACCTGGGGCCTTTGGAAGAACAGCCAGAGCCCTTAAACACTGATCCATCTCTTCAGCATTACACACACACATACACCCTTACACACACACCCTTTAACACACACACACCCTTAAACACACACACACACACCCTTACACACACACACACACTTAAATACACACACACAAACACACACACCCTTACACACCCACACCCTTAAATACACACACACAAACACACACACCCTTACACACACACACACCCTTATACACACACACATACCCTTACACACACACACACAAACACACACACCCTTACACACACACACCCTTATACACACACACATACTCTTACACACACACACACACACATACACACACACACCCTTACACACACTTGCGTGTGTATGGATCCACATGTACATGCCAGTGCATGTGGAGACACGAAGCCATGTTGAGCATCTTCCTTGAACACCTCCTCCTTTGTATATCAAAGCGGGGTTTCTACTGACCTGGAGCTCCATGTGTTRGCCAGTCTGCATAGCTAGCTTGCTCCAGGGCACAGCCTCCCTAGCTCTGGGATCACAGGAGAGCCGCTACACCCCTTGACTTTACATGGGATCAGGGGATCTATATTCTGGTCCTTTTCCTGCGGAGCCATCTCCTCAGCCAAATATGGATTTTTTTCACAGCTCATTAAATGATATGCACAGTACAGTCTGCCCTTGTGCTTACAAACTAGAGACAGGGTGTATGCATGGAAAAGGTCCAGATGGATGTTTCTAAACTCTAACTGCATCCCACATCCCTCGATGCAAAGTGAAGATAATAGTAGGATTGCCTCGGAGGCTTGTTGGGAGGATTAAGTGAACCATACTTTGGACTCCGTTGGTTTTCCCTGCCCAGTGCCGTGTGTGTGGGACTGGCAAAGGCTCTGCTAGATCCAAGGATCGTCTGCACGTCACATGTAGCACGAAGTTGCTCAGATCCATTCACTGTGCTTCTTTTCTATGTCAGGACCTGGAAGAGACCTGTCACACCATCATGAGTAGAAGGGYCAATTTAGCCACGTTGCAAGTAGACAGAGGTGAAGATGAACATGAGGGAGATAAAAAGGGTGTCACTAAAATCTGATTAAAAAGGGGCGTCACTGCAGCCTAGGGCAGGTTGTGATCATTGTGATGGTGACAGGGCCCTGCATGTGAAAACGTGAAGTACAATAACACACATACACACACACACACACACACACACACACACACATCACACCAGTGTCGGCTGCCTGCCTTTGACACAATGCTCTGAGAGTCATATAAGAAGTCCTAGGTGAAAGACACATGCAGGAGGTTTATTCCAAC
>BDUI01005110.1:58649-72955 GCA_002335545.1 Apodemus speciosus
AGTTATTCTCACATTATTTGTGTGTATGTGTGTGTGTCTGTATGTCTGTATCTGTGTGTGCACATGCCATAGCATGCTTGTAAAGGTCAGAGTAGAGTTTATGGGAGTCAGTTTGCTTCTTGCACCACGTGGGGCCCAGGGATCAAGCTCGGGTGGCCAGCCCCCTGCTCCGCTCTTCACAGGTGCTGAGGCCTGCAGATCTGTGCTCAACCCCCCAGGTGATGGTGTCAGACACAGTTACTCAGAAGATCAGGTCACAGTGTCTGAGCCCCCAGGGAGACATCGCACTCCTACCCCAGTGCTGGAACAGTGAGGGACAGCCATCTGGGAACCTGGATGTGGCCCTCACCCCAAGCCAAGTCCTCCCGTGCCTGTGTCTTGATTGTTGGACTCTGGAAACCTGAGCAGTGAGTTGCTGTCATTCCCAAGCCACCCAGGCTGCCACACTTCAGTCAGCAGAACAGATGGCAGCAGGCCCGAGGTGGGCCCATCCCAGGCAGCACCTCACTTCTGCAAATGGTCGCATCTTCCTGGAGTCACCTAGGGTTTCCCTCAAAACTTTTCAGTGAAGGTGAGGCTAACTTTAAAGACTTGATTTGATGTTGCTTGTTTTTGGTGAGAACTGGTCATGGATGTGCTGGGCTCTTTGTATTTATCATTTCAGGATGGATCGCCCTTTTTAGGTCAAGGTAACAGAATGAGTAAAAGAAGAAAACTTAACCCCATCCAGGGAAGAAGAGCCTGGACAGCTTCCAGCTGGTCTGGAAATTATTATTTCATTGTTAAGCTTCCAGGAATCCCACGGTCATGGTCCCATTTGGGTAAATAAGTCCTCGCCTTTAAAAGGCCTGCATTTCTTAGACTGTTGTGACCCTAGCAACTTTGTTACACCTCAGTGTGAATTCCTGTCACCCTGGAATGAGTACATTTAAGGAAGGTGCCTTTAGCAAGCCAGCAGCTCCTCAGTACAGGAAACCACACACTCCACTCTGTGGTCGCCTGTCATCCTCTCTACCTCCCGTCTAGGAAGGAGCTTTCCATCCTCAAAAGCAATAGTCCAGTTAGTCACTCTCCGAGATGCCCGGATGCTGCAGGGGAAGGTCCTCTTCTTCCTTAACACTTTCCTCTCCTGGAACTGCTCAGTGGCCTCTGGAACAAATGCCAGGAACTCAGCTTGTAGAGCAGGGCATGGAGGCTCAGACCTAAAATGCTGCACTTGGGATGCCAAGGAAGCAAGGCTGATGTAAATCCAAGGATAGCCTGAGCTACAGGGTGAGCTAAGAGTCTAGCTGGGGTGCAGAGTACATGAGGCTAGCCACCTTTGACTACACAGTGAATTTAAGACCAGCCTGAGCTACACACTGTGGCATTATCTTGGAAGGAAGGAAGGAAGGAAGGAAGGGAGGGAGGGAGGGAGGGAGGGAGGGAGGGAGGAAGGAAGGAAGGAAGGATGAGAGAGAAGGATGGATGGATAGAAGGGAAGGAAGGAGGGAGGGAGGGAGAAAGGCTGGTCATAGTGATGCACCCAGGAGAGATTGATTGTATGGAATCACTGGAGAATTCAGGTCTGAATTAGGTCGCTGGCCTCTTACCTCTCAGCTCTCCATCTCCCGTGGCCTGGCTCAGCCTGCCCTGCCTTGCGGTGGGTGGGTTGTCTCCACACTGCAACGAGAGGGAAAGCTGCCAGCCGCAGTCATGTGCCAGCCCTGACTCTGTGGTCCTCACAAGCACCCGCCGCCATGCCACCATTCCAGAACAGCCACTGACACCCAAAAGAGAGGGACTTAGCAGGCAGAAAGGGCTCTGGAACACCTCGGTGAGCCAGGCACATGGCCAGGGATGTCACAGGGGAAGGGAGGCAGGGACAGGCATGTGCCACAGTCAGATCTTCCTGCCCATGTTTCTTTTTGCTCGAGATATTCTCAGCTCACATCACTTGAACTAACAGGACAGGAGATGGGCCTCGTCAACATCTACAGCCACAGATTCTTCAGCAAGGAGCTGCCTCCCTCGAGACTGGCTGTCTAAGTTATTCCTGGTGGGGGAGGGAAGAAGACAGAGCAGAGGAACTGTGTTCTTCACTTGGGTCCCTAGGAGCTTCTGGGCCTCGCCCAGAGCCTCTACGCATGGACAGTGACCCAGCAGGGCTCCGTGCCCTCCTAACCCACTTTAATCTGCTTTGCATAGATTGGGGTTTCTTACAGGAAATGCTTGGCAGAGTTTCACAGCTCTTGAAAAGTTTGAATACACCTCCCTGTCTCCTTAGAGCTGTCTCTCCTTCAAGCGTTCTGTGGTCAGATGGAGTTCCCTAGCAATTCTTTCACTATTGGCAAAGAATATGTGGTAGCCAGACCTAGTGGCAGCACCAGAGATCCTGGCACTTAGGAGACTGAAGAGGAAGGATGAGGATTTGACCAACTTTGACTGCATAGTGAGATCCTCTCTCAAACACACGCGCACACACACACACACACACACACACACACACACTCACTCACTCATGCGTGAGTGCTCATGTCTCAGCAGAGACCACTTGGATTGCATTCGCTGACTCCTCAGATGATTGTAACATAAAACCTTTAGTAAGTAAGTACCAATTAGCATCCTAAAGAATCAGTGGTCCATCGAGAACCCAGAGAGCCCACGGTGTGTCTTGTCTTCCTGCGGTCGAGTGCCCATGAGAAGGGGTTGAAAGGGCTGAGGCTTCGGAGCCTAGAGAAAGGGCGGGGCTGTGGTCTCCAGGTATGTGGAAGGCTGTGGAAGGCTGTCATCACGGAGGCAGTTGCTTTGTGCAGTGGGCCCTAAGGTAAGGCCTGCTGTCAACACCTGAGCTCTCAGTGTGCGTGGACTGAGAAGGCTTTCCTTCATATCGCCATAGCAACGTGAGTTTAAAATCCTACAAGGCCTTCGCCTCATCTTCTTTGCCATGGAATCACAATTTCTAAAACTTCATCTAAGGAAATAAGAACACTGAGGCACAGAACAAATGGCAAAGAAACGGGGAAACCATCTAGCCTCGCTTGCCCCAAACCATGTTCTCAGGCGTCAGTATTAAAGACCCCACACAGTGTGGAACAGCCACAGAATACAGTCATGGATGCAGACTGGACCAGACACAGGTCCAGGGATAGATCACAGGGGTCAGCAGACAGACACGTTCACACCTGTCAAAGAAGCCAGGCTGAAGGACCGCTCTATAACTTTCGATCCGTTCAAGTTGGTATTTTGCAACACATAATAAAACATTAGTGATAGGCTGGTACAGGCCAGATGGCCTAGAGGATGAAAGTACCTGACAACCGGATTCCCATCCTGGAGAAGAACTGACTCCTGAAAATTGTCCTCTGACCTCCATATGTGCACCATGGTAGCCTCCCCCCATACACACAATACACACACACACACACACACACACACATATATTGTGGGGACATTGAGGGGAGGCAAGTAGAAATTAATGCCTCAATTTGACATTGCCACCATACTTGTTAAACATCATTATAATCATCCTCATCCTTAGCATCACTAGTCACTGGTAGCATTTAGTGTGTGTGTGTGTTTACATGTATACATGTATGTGTATACATGTATACATATATACATATATACATACACACAACAYACACACATATATATGTATATATATACATATGTATATGACCTCAGCTTGTATTGCTTTGGTTTATTTTTAAACCAAAAAGTCACTCTGGGCTTCTTTCTGGGATCACGGGGGAGTGGCAAGGGTCACGGAACGGGATTTGAGCATACCCTCTAAGGAGCTGGTTCAGGGGTTCTGCTGCTGGGTGAGAAGCTGGCCAGATAGCGAAGCCACCGTCCAATTTCCTGACCACGCTCTTGACCGTCTTTGTCAGACCAGGCGTGGATCAGATGCTTCCTGAAGGAAGAGCCGGGATAGAGAGGCTTCGAGGCTTTCCTAAGTGTTTCCTAAGTCTGAACGCTGTTCTCCGTTCCAGCCTGTGTTCCTAATTCCCTCTTCACCTCTGGGTACTCAACCCTCTAGCAGCCTTCCCTGGACCAGGGCAGCCTCGAACCAGAGACATAATGCGTCTCACCTGGAAAAAGCAGCTCACCAGGCTAGTGCCAAACCACCAGWCATCCCACCCTAAGCAGAGGCCCCAGAGGAACATCCTGTAACTCAGGCCCTGCCAAGGCCTGGGGCACTGTCTGCCGTCTCCAGGCCGGGCTCCAGGGAATGTTCCCAGGGCCCTCCGCCCTGCATGACGGCCAGCTGGAGAAGAGGGCGAGAATGGAAGGGGGAGCTTGCGGTGGGTAAGGGAGGAAGGAGATGGAGCTTCTTTGCCCTCTCCTGCGACTCCCCCCTCCCCGCCCCGCCCCGCCCCGCCGTCCCCAGAGGAGGGGCTCGGCTTTGGCCTTGCTGCCTAAGGAGAAGAAAGGGCAGCAGGGATGAGTTTCCAGGCGCCAAGGATGGGGAAGAATGCTTGCTCCTGCTGGGATGGCCATGCCTCTGTGTCCGGATGTGCCCGGGTGCCTCAGTCTAACACCTACCTCTGGTCCCAAGAGGGAGGATGGGGAAACCTCAGGTAACTGCTCCCTCTGGATGTGTCCCAGCGCTGTGACCACAGCACTCTGAGAAACCCTGTCTCAGGAAACAGTGTGGCGCTTGATAAAGAAGACCCAACACACGTCTGGCCTCCACAGTGCCCCTCCAAACAAAACTCATTTTAAAAAAATTAAAATCAGGCTTGTGGTTCAATCCCACTGTCATCAATCCACACATTTAATGTTTTCCCCATATGTACCAAGTTGGACCCACTTTTATAGGTCAAGGTTATAGTCTCCACCCAAGATTGCCCTCATTCCAGGCCCCAGATACACGCAGGGGCACCCAGTCCTACCCTCATTTACAGAAATTGGCTGCAAAATTCAGCTCGATGGAGATCCTCAGGTTCAGTAATCATTGGAAAAACTCGCAGAGCTTTAGGCACAGTTTTATTACAGGCAAGGGCCTTGGGGCATTTCTCTAGTGACACCTCCTTCCTCCTCAGGATGAGTCATTCCCTGACACAAGTTTGCGACTGTTTCACACTGGGGGTGTCAGCAACAGTTTCTATGTGAGCTACTGTCAGCATAGGCCAGGGAGGATGCTCTGAGAGCTGAATAGCAGGGGAGCAAACTCCAAGAGCCGGAAGTTTCTTCCTGGGGGCTTGATACAAAGGCCAGCCCTTTATAGAACTCCATGCCACAGGACAAACCCTGCTGTCACACTTAAACAGAAAGGCCTCCCTTTCCAGTAGTGGTGGTGAGTGCAGACACTCACAAGGCCACACAAGGTCCTGAGAACAAGTGACAGTGACGTGCCTGCCACAAGCCATCTGTGCCATCACCTCTAGGCTGAGGGGACATCGTAGAAGAGGATCCAGAAAGGAAGACCCAGAAGGAAATGGAGAAAAGCTACAAAATGGCATGACTCCTCCCAACCACACCTCCCAACTCCTCAGTGTCCCTCCAATGCAATCTGGATTCCCAGCATTCTCGGCCAGTGACTTCATCCATCCCTCTCTCCATATGTTAGTTGCCTGGAGTATAAGCTCTGGGGCAAAGACTCACCTGTCCTTTGTTTTGAGACAGGGCAACTCTGTGTAGCCCAAGCTGGTCTGGAACCTATGTGCTCCAATATCTACCATGGTAGACTCCATACTTGCCATCACGGTGACTCTGGGCCTCATGTCTTGCTTCTCCAGCACATACAAAGAACCAGACTGTCAAATACGTGAGTCAACAGAATTCTGGTCGAAATAAATCAACTTGGAAATGTGCCCCCATCAGCACCTTGATTACTCAGGGTATCTCTGGGCTAGTTGGATCCATCTTGAGCATGCTGTCCCAAGGCCACAGAAAGGAGCCTTTGACCACAATGGCTGGGAAACGCCATTCTTGAATGGGTTAGCACAGTCAAGGAGCCCCCACGTCATGCACCATGCAGTGGACAAGCCTGAGAACATGAAGTCAAAGCCCAAACTGAGAAACAATTTTTGAAGAAGGAGGACTTCGAGCTTACACCACAGCCTAATGTGTGATGAGAGCAGCCTGACAAAGACCTGCAGTTTCTAGATCCTCCTTCCTACGTCCATGTACCCCACTGGATATTTGGATACCTTGTAGCTCACCTTTGTGTCTCTATTTGGCAGCTGTACAATGACCCCACTTCACAAGTCCAATGTCCTGGGGCTTCCTGGGAAACCAGATGTCCCTGACTTATGGGTGACCAAGTCAAGGGAAGAGTTACAGGAAAATCACCCCCTGCTGTTAACTTGGACTCAAAATCAAAACTGCTCCTGAGCTTTCAGCAGAGTAGATTGTGAAAACCCGTAGTACTATAGTGATCGTGATCATGAACTCCAGAGCCAAGAGGTCACTGGGTAAAATACTTCTTGCATAAGTATAAAGACCTGAGCTCAACCAATACTTCTGGCACTAAGATCAATAATTAATAAATGGGACCTCACGAAACTGAAAAGCTTTTGCAAGGCTAGGGACCGCATCAATAGGACAAAACAGCAGCCTACAGAATAAGAAAAAATCTTCACCAACCCTACGTCCGACAGAGGACGAATATTCAAAAATATAAAGAATTCAGGAAATTAAACATCAACAAACCAAATAACCCAATTGAAAATGGAGTACAGAGCTAAACAGAGAATTCTCCACAGAGGAATCTCAATCAAATGTCCGGGGATCAATTAAAGAAATGTTCAACATCCTTAGTCATCAGGGAAATGCAAATCAAAACAACCCTGAGATTCTACCTCATACCAATCAGAATGACTAAGATCAAAAATTCAGGTAACATCACATGCTGATGAGAATGTAGAGAAAGAAGAACACTCCTCCATTGCTGATGGGAGTGCAAACTTGCACAAGCACTCTAGAAATCAATTTGTCAGTTTCTCAGATAATTGGGAACAGTTCTACTCCAGGACCCAGCTATATCACTCCTGGACATTACCCAAGAGATGCCCGCTATACCGCACGGACATTTGCTCAACTATATTCATAGCTGCTTTATTCAGAAACTGGAAACAACCTAGATGTCAATTGAAGAATGGGTAAAGAAAATCTGGTCTATTTACACAATGGAATACTATTTATTTAGCTGTTAAAAACAAAGGCATATAGAATTTGCAAGCGAGTGGATGGAACTAGAGAATATCATCGTGGGTGAGGTAATCTAGACCCAGAAAGACATGCCTGGTATGCACTCACTCTGAAGTGGACATTAGCCATAAAGTGCAGGACAGCCTTGCTACAATCCACGGACCCCAAGAACCTGGGTAATGAGGAGGGCCCACGGGAGGATTGTGAATCTCACTCAGAAGGGGAGACTAAGCGGTCATCAGAGGTGGATGGAGCGAGAGAACTGGATGGAAGAGGAGGTGAGGAAGGAGCTAGGGATGGGCATCAGATGTGGGGAGAGGGGAGGCTGAGGAGGGTTGGGAGTGAGAACAAAAATGGAAGGGGTGCACCTTTTTAGGGAACTAGCTGGGGAGCTGGGGTTGGGGGAGGGAGACTCCAGGGAGCCTATGGGAGTGACCCTAGCTGATATGGAATCATGGGGGATATGGAAACTGAAGTGGCCCTCTCCCTTAGCCAGGCCAGACTTCAAGTGGAGAAAGGGGGACATGGACCCACCCACAGAACCCTCAGCCCAGAATTTGTCCTGCCTACAAGATACAGCAGAGACTGAGGGAACGGCCAACCAATGACTGGCCCAACTTGAGATCCAGTCCCTGTAAGAGAGCCAGCCACTGACACTATTAATGATACTCAGCTCTGCTTGCAGACAGGAGCCTTAGCATGACTGTCTCCTGAGAGCCTTCATCCAGTAGCAGACGGAAACAGATGCAGAGACCCACAGGCGAACATCAGGCGGGGCTCGGAGAGTCTTGAGGAAGAGTCGGGGACAGAAGTGTGTGAGCCGCAGGGGTCAAGAACACCACAGGAAGACCTACAGATCAGCTAACCTGAGACCGTGGGAGCTCACAGAGACTGAACCGCCAACCACAGAGAATGCGGGGACTAGACCTGGGCCCCCCCCACATTTCTAGCAGATGTGTTCCCATGGGTCCTCTAACAACTGGAGCAGGGGCTGCCTCTGATTGTGTTGCCGGCTATTGGGTCCCTTCCCCCTACCTGGGTGGGCCTCAGTGGGAAAGGGTGTGTTTGGTCCTACTGGGACTAGATGCCCCAGAGTAGGGTGGTACCAAGACAGGCTCCCTCTTCTCTGAGGAGAAAGAAGGGAGTAATGGGGGGGAGGGAAGAAATTTGTAAGGGTAGGACTTGGAGGAGAGGAGAAGAAGGGGTCTGTGATCAGGATGTAAAGTGAATACAAAATAAATTATTGAATTAAAAAAGAGAAAAAAAGACCTGAGTTCAATTTCCACAACCCACACATGAAGCTGGGTCGCACAGCACACACTTTTAGCATCCACGCTGGGAAGTAGAGACAAAAGATTCTCTGGGGCTTCCTGGCCAGTCAGGAACAGCCAAGTAGGCGTGCTTCAGGGCAGGGAAAGGCCTGCTCTCAAACAAACAAACAAACAAACAAGAACAACAAAAACCCAAACTAAAGGAACAAACAAAAACAAAACTGAAGGAGGGAGACACCTACAGTTGCCCTCTGGGACCTCTTGAGAGATAGGTCTCTTGGTGAGCCTGTGAGGGTGTTTGCTGGCAGGATTAATCAAGATGGAGAGACCGCCATAAGTGTTGAGTGACCGTGTAGGCTGGAGCGCTGGAGTGCATTTGGGGAGAGGGCAGACAGCCTCGCATTCGGTGCTGTCTGCCTCCAGACCAAGGATGCGATGGTGCCTGCCACCTCCTGCTCCCCGCACCTCCTGCTCCCCGCACCGCCGCTCCCCGCATCCTCACCAGGATAGGATGTACCCTAAAACTCAACCAAATCAAACCCCTTCTTCTTCATGTTGCTGTGATCGGGTGTTTTGCCTCCATAAAAGACAAGTGACTGGTGCAGACAGTCGCTGCCGAGAAGAGCAACCGCCGTTGCTGAGATAAGCCTGGACCTGCGGCTCCTAGGCCTTCCGGGTCTGGCTGGTGGTTGAGGAAAATTTTAGAATGTCAGAATAGAGAAGTCCTTGAAGGTCGTAAACAGAACTCAACTTGGACAGTGAAGGCACACTCCTGAGACCTCGGAGGGGTGTGAAGACTCTATCATCAGGAAGTGGGGCGGAGGCCATTCTGGTCACATTATGCTGGCTGTACTCTGTCGGTGTCCTGGGAACCCCAGTGAGGCTGAACTCCAAAAGCAATGGTGGAGAAACTGTCAAGGCAGGAACGCCGTGGGGGCGGCGCGGCTGTTGCCTGTCCTTACAGAAGGTCTGCAGTGGGAAAGAACAAGAGGAGAGGACGGGTATTTTCAAATGTGCAGTTTAGTGAGAAAGAAGAGCAAGGTTAGAGGCAGGAGCCGAAGAAGAGAGTGAACTGTTAAGGAGAAATAGCCCACTCTGCACAGAACAAGACGTAAAAATGCAAATTTACAGAAAAGAATAGAGCTCAACTTTCAAATGTGTCCGAATGAAACTGCCCGGGGAAGGGTTTCCCTGTGCTCAGCCCAAGGAAGCAGATGCCACTCTGACTCAAGGGGGCCAGGTTCTACACCGAGTAGAGAGCTGAACTCGGAGTACCATGCACGGCATACTAGTTTTTCAGAGGTGAATGATGCAGGGCTGAGGGGCTCATGGTGTCTTGAAGCAGGTTCCAGAGAGCGTCAGAGCCCAGGTAGTCTGTACCAGGGTTGCAGTTCCTCTCACACCAGCAGAGATTGAGCGCACTGACTCCACAGAGGTGCCTGGGCCCAGCTAAGATGGGCGGAGCTGCCTCGCAACGCGCCCCCCCCCCCCCCCCAAGCAGAGTGCAGGAGTCTGAGAGAAGCCCTCAAGGGCACTCCTGGTCCAAAGCAGCTCAGCCCAGCCCAGGTCAACAGGACTTACAGACTCCGAGTCAAGTGTGTGTTCCCAGCCTCTGTCTCTTCAACTATTACCACCTGAAAGGCCCACTGAAAGGCGCCGTGGAGCTGAAGTCTAAGAAACCCAGGGTAGCAGAGAGGCCCAAAAAAGATGTCTGCTGAGGAAGCTACGGGGAATGAGGCTGGCTTAGGACAGGGGTTGCGCAGCATGCCGCAGGCAGAGGGGCTGGCCCGAGGAAGCCAGACACGTCCATCACAAGTCTCAGATGCTGTACACGAACCTGCAGGGTTTGGTGTTTGGCTGAGTTTCAGTCTCTCTTTTGTCTGACTAAGTTCCCCTGCCTCCCTCTTGGGGATGGCGGTGTTCACCCCGCACCACTGTGTGTTGGAAGGATGTAACAGGAGCCTGTGCTGAGGCACCGTATTGAGTCCCAGCTGAGATCTGGCCTTTGAAGCAGTGCTTGAACAAAGACTGAGGGGACTTGTGAAGGTGGACTGAAAGCTTTGACCTAAAGAGAAGGCTATGAGCTCTGAGGACAAGGGGTTGAAGATTACAGCTTAAAAACTATGTCTGGGAGCTGGAGAGATGGCTCAGCGGTTAAGCGCACTGACTGCTCTTCCAGAGGTCCTGAGTTCAATTCCCAGCAACCACATGGTGGCTCACGACCATCTGTAATGGGATCCGATGCACACTTCTGGTGTGTCTGAAGACAGCTGCAGTGTACTCATATAAAAATAAAAATTAAATAAATCTTTAAAAAAAAAAAGCTATGTCTGGGGAGGACTAGAGGGATGACGCTCAGAGAATGCTTGCTTCTGCAGAGGACAAGGGTTTGGTTCCCAGCACCTGAGTGGTATCTTACAACCATCTGTAAGTCTAGTCCCGGGGCGTCTGGCGCCCTCTTCTGGCCTCTATCAGCACTGCATATACACAGTGCACATAGACGTACAAACACTTATATACATATTTTTTATTTTTTAATTTCAAGTGATATATTTGGGTGTCAAGATTAAAATGCTCAGATTTGCATTTGTTGACCCAGAATCAACTAAGAGACATGCCTCTGGGTGTTTTTGGTTGTTTTGTTCGTTACTGTAGCCAAACACCTGATAAAAGCAACTTGAGGAAGGAAGAGAGAGAGGGAGGGAGAGAGGGAGAGAGGGACGGGGGGTGGGAGGAAGGGAGAAGTACCCCCCCCCAAATAATGGTGTAGGTAATACATATTGTCATGGTGAGGGACGGGGGTGGGTGGTCATGTCACATATCACCCACAGTCAGGAGGTCACAAGGCGAACACTGCTGTTCAGCTTGCTTCTCGTTTTTTTACTCAGTCTAGGGATGATGATTCCCACATCTGGCCAGATCTTCCCACTGCATCGAACCTCTGTGGAAACACTCACAGGCCTGCTCAGAGGCGCGCGTCCTCCGTTGAGTCTAATCCAATCGACAGCGGACGATGGACCACCACAGCAGGCRGGAAGTGGTAATGGTTGAAGAGACAGAGGCTGGGAACACACACTTGACTCGGAGTCTGTAAGTCCTGCTGACCTGGGCTGGGCTGGGCTGGGCTGCCTTGGACCGGGAGTGCCCTTGAGGGCTTCTCTCAGACACCTGCACTCTGCTGGGGTTGCAAGGCAGCTCTGCCCGTCTCGGCTGGGCCCAGACACCTCTGTGGAGTCAGTGCGATCTCTGCTGGTGTGAGAGGACCAGGCTAAGGTGGCTCTACCTGCCCGAGTCTAGCAGGACGGCCTGGGCGTGCTGTGGAGGCAGATTAGAATCACAGCGGGAGGATGTGGAAACAGGCTTGTGACGTTCTGAACACCTGAATCTCAGCTAGGGAAGCACCCTGGTTAAAGCAAGTCTCATGTGTGTGCCACAGTTGTAGAGAAAGGTCACTAAAGAGGTTCCTAGCAGAGGCAAGGAAATAAGAAAGCTGTTTCCTAAATAAGGCGGGGGNCCCCCCCCCAAATAATGGTGTAGGTAATACATATTGTCATGGTGAGGGACGGGGGTGGGTGGTCATGTCACATATCACCCACAGTCAGGAGGTCACAAGGCGAACACTGCTGTTCAGCTTGCTTCTCGTTTTTTTACTCAGTCTAGGGATGATGATTCCCACATCTGGCCAGATCTTCCCACTGCATCGAACCTCTGTGGAAACACTCACAGGCCTGCTCAGAGGCGCGCGTCCTCCGTTGAGTCTAATCCAATCGACAGCGGACGATGGACCACCACAGCAGGCRGGAAGTGGTAATGGTTGAAGAGACAGAGGCTGGGAACACACACTTGACTCGGAGTCTGTAAGTCCTGCTGACCTGGGCTGGGCTGGGCTGGGCTGCCTTGGACCGGGAGTGCCCTTGAGGGCTTCTCTCAGACACCTGCACTCTGCTGGGGTTGCAAGGCAGCTCTGCCCGTCTCGGCTGGGCCCAGACACCTCTGTGGAGTCAGTGCGATCTCTGCTGGTGTGAGAGGACCAGGCTAAGGTGGCTCTACCTGCCCGAGTCTAGCAGGACGGCCTGGGCGTGCTGTGGAGGCAGATTAGAATCACAGCGGGAGGATGTGGAAACAGGCTTGTGACGTTCTGAACACCTGAATCTCAGCTAGGGAAGCACCCTGGTTAAAGCAAGTCTCATGTGTGTGCCACAGTTGTAGAGAAAGGTCACTAAAGAGGTTCCTAGCAGAGGCAAGGAAATAAGAAAGCTGTTTCCTAAATAAGGCGGGGGGAGGGGGGTGCAGGGCAGAGTGGTCCGTACGACACCTGATGTTTACTGTGTCTACTGTGAGCCAGAAACCAGGCTGGGCCTTTGGTCACACCATAGCTCCCTTGTCTGTGGAGATGAAGCTCTAAGCCTCCCTCTCAGATACCTAACACTGTAAACCACTAGCAGACCCCACTACTGTCCCATCTGTTCCTGAATGCTCCTGTCGACCAGGCTGTAAAGCATTTGCCACGGGCCTGTATTTGGGAATACTTGGTCTCAAGCTGATGCCGCTGTTTTGGAAGTTTGTGGAACTTTTGAGACCGTGGTCAAACTAGCAGACACCACCACTTTGCAAGCGGCATCTCCGTCTGGTCCCAACTCGAGCTCTCTGCCTTCTGCCCCTCCAAGATGTAGCCCGCTGTGCGGCAGGCTCTCACCACCATGGACAGAGCTCCATCGGCTTCCAAGCCCTCTTGCCTGGACAGGCCACGCCCTCTAACCTGTGGGTCTGTAAATAAACCTCTCTTTCATTAGAAAAAAAAAGCATTTCCACTCGGTACTCTGTCACAGCAACAAGAAAATGAATTATTACACACGCTGATGATACTTATGAATGAGGCTTGGTAAGAGGTTGGCGTGATTAGAGTGATGCTGTCAGGACTGTGATACAAGGACCAGCATTGCTGCTCTTCCACATTGGGACCATTGTTAGTTAAGTGACACACGAGTTCTGACGGTGTGACAGCTGCCCTGATAGCAGGGAGGGTTACCACCTCAGTAATGAGTGATAGCATCCGCAGTGAGGGACAGTGGACAAAGGGAGACCCTCGTCCAGGGCATGGTAGAGGCCTCGCCGTGCTGTCAATAGCAAATCTAGAACACCATGTGATAAGTGTTTGATAAGTACTACTACTACTTCTATGGTGGTTGTTGGGATAATCAATCAAATCAGAATTTACATTTAAAATGTTCGTGCTTACAATCTAACACAAGCTCGGATCTCGTCCACTGATCTTCCGCTTCCATCAGAAATGTAATTTGACTGTTTCCAGAGGGTATCTGACCAYAGCTACTAGACACCACAGAAGATGAAGCCATGAGTTATGGGGACCGAAGGAACGCTCTTCGTTACTTCGGAGAATTTCTACCTTGTCTTGGATTTAGCGCCTCAGAAAGGGGGAGCCGGGAGGCACACACCAAGGAGACGACCGCGAGATTAGCTGCTTGTCTGCTGACTGCAGGGATGACCTTCCTACACCCGCCTGAAGCTAACACAGAGGCATCTCCTCCCAACTGTATCGTAGGGCTCTTAGGGCTATCATACCACAACTGCTTACATTTTTTTTTGAGACAGGGTCTTAAGTAGCCCAGGCTAGCCTCTTACTTGCTATGTAACTTTAACTCCTGATCCTCCTGCTGCAATCACTCAAGTGCTCAGATTATGGGCACCATGATGCCCAGTTTATAGAGTGCTGGGAATCAAAATGAGGGCCGTGTGCATGCTGGGTAAACACTGTGCCGACCGAGCCACATCCCCAGACCTCTGCCTACATCTCTAACGGACACAGAGCAGTGGTGACAATCTGCCTGGACTTTTGTTGATTTTTGTGTGTGCCTATTTTAAATATAAAATTTTTTA